>JANJGK010000003.1:72027212-72029712 GCA_039081455.1 Macrobrachium rosenbergii | reverse complement strand
TTTTAATATGGAGGCCTCAAGCTAGAATGCTGAAGCACAGTAAGCTTACAGAATGGAAGCCTCAAGCTGGAACGTTGAAGCGCAGTCAGCTTGCAGAAAAGAAGCTTCAAGCTGGAATGCTGAAGCGCAGCAAGCTTTCAGAAAGGAAGCCTCAAACTGGAATGTTGAAGCACAGTCGGCTTGCAGAAAAGAAGCTTCAAGCTGGAATGCTGAAGCGCGGTAAGCTTTCAGAAAGGAAGCCTCAAGCTGGAATGTTGAAGCAGTCAGCTTGCTGAAAAGAAGCTTCAAGCTGGAATGCTGAAGCGCGGTAAGCTTTCAGAAAGGAAGCCTCAAGCTGGAATGTTGAAGCAGTCAGCTTGCTGAAAAGAAGCTTCAAGCTGGAATGCTGAAGCGCGGTAAGCTTTCAGAAAGGAAGCCTCAAGCTGGAATGTTGAAGCAGTCAGCTTGCTGAAAAGAAGCTTCAAGCTGGAATGCTGAAGCGCGGTAAGCTTTCAGAAAGGAAGCCTCAAGCTGGAATGTTGAAGCAGTCAGCTTGCTGAAAAGAAGCTTCAAGCTGGAATGCTGAAGCGCAGCAAGCTTTCAGAAAGGAAGCCTCAAGCTGGAATGTTGAAGCAGTCAGCTTGCTGAAAAGAAGCTTCAAGCTGGAATGCTGAAGCGCAGTAAGCTTTCAGAAAGGAAGCCTCAAGCTGGAATGTTGAAGCGCAGTCAGCTTGCAGAAAAGAAGCTTCAAGCTGGAATGCTGAAGCGCAGCAAGCTTTCAGAAAGGAAGCCTCAAACTGGAATGTTGAAGCGCAGTCAGCTTGCAGAAAAGAAGCTTCAAGCTGGAATGCTGAAGCGCAGTAAGCTTACAGAAAGGAAGCCTTAATGTTGAAAGCAGTCAACTTACAGGAAGGAAGCTCCAAGCTGGAATGTTGAAGCGCAGTTAGCTTAAAAAAAGGAAGCCTCAAGCTGGGATGTTGAAGCTATTATAGTAAGCATACAGAAAGGAAGCCTCAAGCTCGAATGCTGAAGCACAGTAAGCTTACAGAAAGAAAACTTCAAGCTGGAATGTTAAAGCATAGTAAGCTTATAGAAAGGAAGATTCACGCAGGAATGTTGGCGCACAGTAAGCTTACAGAAAGGAAAGAAACTTCATGCTAGAATGTTGAAGCACAGTAAGCTTGCAGAAAAGAAGCTTCAAGCTGGAATGCTGAAGCACACTAAGCTTACAGAAAGGGAACTCCAAGCTAGCATGTTGAAGCGCAGTAAGCGTACAGAAAGGCAGCTTCAGGCTGGAAGGTCAACCTAAAGATATTCCAAAGGTGCAGTAAGCTTACAGGTAAGCTTGAAGTACAGCTTTCAAAATCTACCCGTAAATCATCACCATAAATGCAAAAGAAGCTAAGGAGTTAATAAGATTTAAAAGAAAATACTGGCCATTGGAAATCTTTAATTTCTCTGAGAGGAATCCTTAATATTGCTTGATAATGAGGCAGCCTCCAAAGGAATGCTTTTATAGAATTTAAATATCTCATAATATTTGCCACAATTCAAAAAAGTGAGTCAATAAAGATAAGAAATCATCATTGGAGTGGTAAAAGGTTATATGTGAGTATGAGACTTCAGTCTCTCTCTCTCTCTCTCTCTCTCTCTCTCTCTCTCTCTCTCTCTCTCTCTCTCATAAAGCATCATTGAATCCGCTGACTATTGAACTTATTATCCCCCGTTAACGACTTGGAGAAACAAGCACGCTGATCCCAAATTTTGAATAGGGAAATGCAAATTGCCTCTATTTGCGGCGAGCAAATCCCGTAGATTTGTGTAGCTCGCGAAGCCGAAAGACCCACGTTTGTTCCAGTCTATTGTTAGCCAGCGCTTTTGTTACTACAAATCCATTAATACCCAGGGTATACAGAGAGACCTCGGATATACACAGCGAGACCTCGGGGTATACAGAAACCTCGGGTGTGTGTAAAAGAGATTATGGATTGGAGGGGTGTCTTACAAAGCGCTTTTCGCCAGATGAATGGCTGTCAAAGGGGTTTGATATAGTGAGGTGGGTCATTTTTAACATGTTGCAGTTATTAATGGGGTGTCATTTATATTTGTTATTGTGATGATGCTTCCTCTTCTTTCATCCTTGCAGTTCTGCTGGTATATTGAGGATTTAGTACTTTAGTTATCGTTAATATTTTATATAATAATAATAATTATTAATTTCCTTCTTCTTATTATGACTTCAAATTAGTGATTCCATATAAGTAGAAGGAAAATAATAATAATTATTATTATTATTATTGTTATTATTTCTAGCCTTTAATCATACACCCAAGTTACAAGTGTAAACTTGTATAAGGTGACGCCCTCACATAGTCATTAAATACTTGAATATATATATATATATATATATATATATATATATATATATATATATATATATATATATATATATTTACGTTTGTCCACAATCAATTACGTTAATTAATTAATTAATTAATAATAGGATAAACCTTGAATTGCA
>JANJGK010000003.1:72009712-72022212 GCA_039081455.1 Macrobrachium rosenbergii | reverse complement strand
ATTTAGAGATGCGGTCCGCCCCATTTCAAAAAGGATTAGTAAAATAATCCACTGATCCTTCTTTCACTTTATGCCAATCATCACTGGTAGCTCAGCGTTAAGCCCATCCCAAAATCAGTCCTAGGGATCCCCTCCCCCAATCCCCACTATGCCAACCCGAAAGACCAAAGGAGAGAGAGAGAGAGAGAGGAGTGTGTAGCCTTCATTCCCATACAGATATTTACATCTGAAGTATTATTATGAGGAGGTCATTGTCCCTTTATAAACAAACCAGTAACCTTGACCTTTGCCATCAAGGTATGTTTTGGAAGCGTTGATCAACGCATTTTCTCTGCCTTTGTTTTAACCTTATGAAGGTAATTGTGAAGGACTCCTGTGAAGCCCCTAATTAGCAGGTCATGAGAAGGACCCCCGTTAACGTTCGGTAGATCAAAGGATCCTGAGGAAAACAAGTGTAAGGATGTCCTTGGGATGAGTGACAAGTTTTAGTTTATAGTTGCAGAGAGGTAGGAAAGGTTCTAGAGCGAAGACCCGAGAGAAGAAAAGAGGGAGATTTTATTATGTAGTAAAAAAGTTACGGGGTTCCATGAGAGGGCCCATCTAAATCTCGTAAGATCTCAGGTAGTTAAGTCACTTTGTTTTGAATGTTTTATTTTAATCGTTATCAGGTAGTAGTTTTGAAAAAATGTATCGTGAAACTACGGAAGAATGCAAAGCACACTAATTAGTGTCCGGAATCTTGAAAGGCATTTTGGAATTTGCAAAGAAATGGCAGTTGTTTAGTCCATTATATTTTCCCTAATTTTGTTGATCAAGAAGAGATAAGATTCGACTGTCACTTTGAATATTATATTTTAATTGTTATCAGGTAGTAGTTTGGAAAAAATGTATCGTGAAACTAAGGAAGAATGCAAAACACACTAATAGTGTCCGGAATCTTGAAAGACATTTGGCATTTGTATAGAAAAGGCAGTTTTTTAATCCAATATATTTTTCCAAATTTTGTTGGTCAAGAACAGATAAGATTCGACTGAAACAAAGAAGAAACAAACAAACTTAATGGCTGGTCTTGAGCCATCACAGAATCTTGAGGCTTCTTGATAAATCTTACGAAACCACGAGTTTATTGTCTAGGATGAAAAACGAATTAAGTTCGATAGCGTATAAGCACACGCACACGCGCGAACACACACACACACACACACACACACACACACACACACACACACATATATATATATATATATATATATATATATATATATATATATATATATATATATATATATATATATATAGAGAGAGAGAGAGAGAGAGAGAGAGAGAGAGAGAGAGAGGGGGGGGTGGGGGCGGGTTAGAGGAGGGTGGAAAGGTGAGAGAGAGAGAAAGATAACGGAAAATTAATATAAATAGAGCCACTCAGGCTACGCTAATTAACCTAGGTCGTTTCAGACTGAAGCAGAGCGCACGCCAGAGAATACTATAATGAATATAATGAGCCTCTCAAGGAAACAGCTGCAGTAAAATCGAGATGAATATCCGCCCGAAGGAGCGAAGGGTTATGATGATTGCGTGGGAATAGGATGAGGATTTTTCAACCCACTAGCAGATAATAGATTTAATATAAATATCGAAAGTTCCTGCAAGCACACAAACTCCCATGATGTTATTAGAAGTTGCTTTTCAACAATAAGTTCCCAAAAAGGTATAATTCATAACCATAAAAAGATTCCCAGTTATTGATAATTCTTTGTAGACTAACCCTGATGCGTTACTGATAAAAGATGGTGGGTGGGTGGGAAGGGGGGGGGAGAAGGGTTGAGGTGGATGGGGGGCGGGGGTTAGGTGGGGAGGGGGTCCTGGGATTTGGAGTATGGAATTGAAAAAGTCTCTGTTTTCGTAAGATGTAAAACTGGGAAAATAACACTTCTTTTTTATTAATGACCCTTTTCAGATAGCTGTTTTGATTGAATTTCCTTTATTTTTGCTAAGTATTATGAGAAAATACTGTATGCACATTTACGAGACATTGTTAATTAGATCTTTTATAATTCGTCGAAAGGTGGTATATTTTTAAAGATGAACTTGTATGTATTGCTTCTTTCATTTTCTCGTGAAGGATCCTTTTTTTAATAACCAGCTAATGGAAGAGGGGACGAAAGGGATACATTAAAAATGTTATGTATTACTTCTTTAATATTCTCGTAAAGGACCCTTTTTAATAACCAGCTAAAGAAAGGAGAAACGAAAGGGAAACATTAAGAATTTAGAAAATAAATAAATGAATGAATGATTCAGTAAATATGAATGAAATGTATAAATCAGGATGAAACAATGGCCTCGAATTTGAATTCCCACGAAAGAAAAAAACCTTTTTGCTTTACCTAATGTAACCGGAGAATATTTAGGACAACTCTCACCTAATCCTCACTTCATTCTCACCCGAAAGTGCAAAGAATTGAGAAATATCCTTCGGTGGGAATAGGAGCCCTCAGCGCCATCTTGGAAGGACTGAAATTCATTACTTTTCCTCTCTTTTCGTTCGCCAGGACTTTTGTTGCTTTGATGTATATCCGACAGAATATAGTAACCAGGGCGCTTAAGGAAACAAAAAGATATACAAAAGCATTTGTTAGGTATGTTTGTGTGTGTGTGTGTGTGTGTGTGTGTGTGGACTTCATGGAGAGAGAGAGAGAGAGAGCGAGAGAGTAGGTATGTGGGTGTGTGTGTGTGTATATACCGACTTCATGCAGAGAGAGAGAGAGAGAGAGAGAGAGTAGGTATGTGTGTGTATACGGACTTAATGCAAAGAGAGAGAGAGAGAGAGAGAGAGAGAGAGGGTATGTGTGTATGTGGATTTCATGCAGAGAGAGAGGGAGGGAGAGAGAGAGTAGGTGTTATGTATGTGGATTTTATGCAGAGGAAGAGAGAGAGAAAGAGTAGGTTATGTGTGTGTGTGTATGTAAATTTCATGCAGAGAAGAAAGAGAGAGAGGAAGCAAGCAAGCAAGTAATGCATAAACGCAATGGACGCTTTGTTAAGCGTTATTGGAACGGTTTCCAGTTTCCGTGACGGAAATCGCGCGAGTCTTCTTAAAGGAAATCGATAAGCGCTCATTTGGAAAATAACTAATGGCTCGAGTAACACATTTTTTGCGGGTCAGGCGAGAGGGAAAAAGATTACAAACTTTGAGAAGGGAAATTATGAATGCCGAGAGCAGATTAAGACAGCGTAATAATGTAACGAACAGAATTAGACTTTGGCACGGTTAATGAAGAGAGATAGGGAGAGAGAAAGAATTGTAAAGCAAAGCGAAAAGAATTGAAGAATAAATGGAAAGAACAGGAAAGCATTTAGGAATTGCTCCGTTATCCTACACGATCAACCCCGTAGGTGGGTAGTGCCGTCAGTGCATCTCATGCGGTGCACTGTATGCATTACTTGAGGTTCTTTAAAGCGTGCCTTCGGCCCCTAGCTGCAACCCCTTTCGTTCCTTTTACTGTACCTCCTTTCATATTCTTTTTCTTCCATCTTACTTTCCACCCCCTCCCAACAACTGATTCATAGTGCGACTGCGAGGTTTTCCTCCTGTTACACCTTTCAGACTTTTACTGTCAATTTCCGTTTCAGCACTGAATGACCTCATTGGTCCCAGTGCTTGGCCTTTGGCCTAATATTTATATTCAATTCAATCCTATACCATCAGAATTAGATAGAATTCTCAGATCGATCGGTTTCCTAGTTTCAAGTTTCATGTTAACCAAATGTTGATGACATTTCGAGTTCCCCCGTGTTTCATTAGCGTCGGAAACAGTTGTTACAATGACGCTCTCGGAGTGAAGTTATATTACTCACTGATTACATGATTATTGTGAGGACAGTTTAACCTCTGAAAAACTGACAACGCAATTGTTTCTACAGAAGCCTGAGAAACTATGAGGATTGCCATATCCTGCACATATACACTTTGGCTCCACATCGAAATGTTTTGGCAGTTATTTTGCTTTGGTTCATTTGCTAAAAAGTTTTGAAAATCAAGCAAGCACACTGAATCACAGTTGCGTCATCAGCTTCCTGAATTTCACGCCTTCAGCGCCCGAAAGCTCTGGAATTTCCTCCTTTCATCCACTTTCACTGATTCCTATAAGCGTCATTCTTTCAAAAGGCGTATCGATAGAGCCCTTAGGAGTTAGACGCTACTGTTGTTTATGCTTTTCTTAGTTATTTATTTATATATTTATTTGTTTATTTATTTATTTATTTATTTATTTATTTATTATTCTTCTCTTTAGACCTAACCCGTCAGCTCTCAAGAAATGTTAATGGTCTTTTCCTCTTGTTCCATATCCGTCCATTTTGACACAATAATAATAATAATAATAATAATAATAATAATAATAATAATAATAATAATAATAATAATATTAGCCGTCTGGACACCGTTGAATTTTTATTGCAGTCTCTCAATCTCTCGAATGAGTTTTTTGTAGCACTGCAATATAAACTCAACGGCATCCAGACGGACATTCTTTTTAACGAGGCCTGTTTGAAATAGGGTCTTCTTCAGAAATAATAATAATAATAATAATAATAATAATAATAATAATAATAATAATAATAATAATAATAGTAGCAGTAGTAGTAGTAGTATTAGTAGTAGTAGTAGTAGTAGTAATAATAATAATAATAATAATAATAATAATAATAATAATAAGAAGAAGAAGAAGAAGAAGAAGACGAAGAAAAATGCAATGATAGTCCAGAAAGATTAACATGCCAAGTACAAATTTTCCTGTGAAAAATACAATTAGAACCTGACACTTATAAGAAATAGAAGAGAAAAAGAATAAAAAAAATTGTCGAATGAGCTGGAAACGTTTGACTGATAGGAACGCCAGGTGTTCTTTCCAATAAAAAAAATTTTTTTTCCACCTTCGTCTGCAGAATTTGACTGGACGCTTCATTTCCTTCAATCTCTGCTTTTACTGACGGGTGAAAAAGACGACCAGATCAATCTCCCCTCCCCTCCCCCCCCCCCCCGTTATGAATGATGACTTTGCAATAGAGAGTAATAAAAGAAGGATGATCTATGAAGGAAAATATAAGAACTCGACCCAGAGAGGTCGTGAGGTTATGAATCTTTTTTGGGGAGAAAGTCATTTCTTGAATTCTTAAATATTAAGACGTTTGAGTCTTTATTTAGATTTTTGTCTTGTTATTGGTCCTGATAATCAGTACTGTCATTATTATTATTATTATTATTATTATTATTATTATTATTATTATTATTATTATTATTATTATTATTATTATTATTATTATTATTATTCAGAAGATGAATCGTAATCATATAGAGCAATCCCACAGGGGCCATGTGACTTGAAATTCAAGCTTCCAAAGAATATAGTATTTATTAGGAAGAAGAGGAAGTAAAGGGGAATACTGAAAGAAAAAATCTCACTTATTAAGAAAGGAAAAATATTTTAACAGATAGATAGAAATGTATTAAAATGCAAAGAGGATAGTATTGGGGTAGCAATGCAAAGCATCTGCGCTTGAACTTCATTGTAAAATTCTCGAAGAAAATCGGGCTAATATTTCTGAAACTTTGTTTAGATAAACGATGGCAAATAAAGGTGGAAGATGTTAATATAAATAATTATCGACAATAAATGAGAAAGCAGTAAAAGCGAGACTTGGATTTTCCTACGTATTTTCTCTAATTAGTGTGTAGGCTAATTTTGTTTCAGCTCAAAGTTTGTTTAACATAATTCACTCTAGACACATAAGTGTATTTTTTCCATTTTTACTTGGGTGTAAGTTAGCAAAAGAATATGTATGCTAGCTTCTTCTCTTTATATTTTTCTGTAAAAGAAAACTATTGAGATTGCTGTTTGTTTGGCCATCCGCACTTTATTCAATCCACCCTCCAATCATCAAACATACCAAATTGCAACCCTCCAGACTCAGTAGTTTTTATTTTATTTAAGGCTAAAGTTAGCCATAATCGTGCTTCTGGCAGCGATATAGGATAGGCCACCACCGGGCTGTGGTTAAAGCTTCATGGGCTGCGGCACACAACAATTTACCTAGACCACCGAAAGATAGATCTATTTTCGGTGGCCTTGATTATACGCTGTTGCGGCTGTACAGACAACTCGACTGAGCCGAAGAAACTTCAGAGCATTTATTATTTAATCATAGTCAACAGTGACGTTCTCGTAATTATTCAAATAGTTTGAGGGTTTGTATGTCATTATATTCACTGACAGTTTTGTGACATCTCGCCTCCGTTCAGTGTGAATATTAATAATAATAAAACAATACAAGAACCGTACATACTGATCGTGAAGTAATCGTAATTTTATTTATATTCGTTACAATTTCCATAAAGGGCTTTTAGGAGTAAGAGTTGTATTATTTAAAAACAGGAAACACGAACAATTTCATTTTCACAGACGCAAAATAACAAAACATTTGCGAGTTTTTTTATTTATTTATTTTTTTCGGAAACGTAATCTGGAACGCCTAATAAAAGAATTTCTTTATTTCCAGTCTCGTATCTATTTTTCAACCCGTGCGTTTTCCGAAGGTTTATTTACGTCGTCTTTTATTTCGGAGTATGATCCTCGGTTTTTCAGTTTTAGTTTCGTTTCCATCATTTTTTTGTTTCGGCAGGACGCAGTAAAGTCCCTTTGTTTTAGAACAGTACATTTTGAAACGCTGTTATTTTTCTCTATCTCTCAAAATCTAATATCCCCCGTTGTTGTATTTTTAGCTCGTAAAATCTAATATCTTTCGTTGGAATTTTTTTTTTTTTTGTCGCTAAAAAAAAAAAAATACTCATATCACTCGCTGGAATATTGCCGGAAAAGTTAGCGCTGTCGACGTGCTATGTCGTTGGATTCTACGGTAATGCTTCTCATTTTTCATAATAATGTTTGAACATACTCTCGTTTCTATATTTGTTCGTTACCTTTATATAGATTATTTCTGAACGAAGAAAAAAGAAAACTTTCTAGCTCACTGGTGATATTAAGTGACGTGAATATGAAAATATGACTAAATGGTAAAGTTTCCAACGACTTTTATTTGCTAATTTATTTATTTATTTATTTATTTTATTTAGTATTTTTAGGTATAGAAGGAGGTATGTGTTTGGACCCCAGCCAGAATCTCCACTTCCTTTGAAATCCGTCACGCAAAACGGATGGGTTTTTCATTGAGGTGGCCATATATATGCTGTAGATATACATATACGTGTGTGTATATATATATATATATATATATATATATATATATATATATATATATACAGTATACACGTATATATAATATACATACATACACACATATATGTATATATATGTATATATGTATATATATATATATATATATATATATATATATATATATATATATATATATATATATGTATGTATGTATGTATATGTATATATATATACATATATGGGCACGTGTATGTGTGTGGACGTTGATGTGGAAGGTGGAAGAACAGAAATGTCTGCTTATTTTAGGTATTTGGGAGTAAATATCACGGACGTCGGAAGGATGAGAAAAAAAAAATTATCACAGAATGGGTAAGGTAAGGGAGGCAGCAAGGGTGTGCGTAAAAGAGCCGGTGCTGGCATAAGGCCAGCGTAATCTGAAATGAACAAACAACCAGAGGAAAGGTTCAGGAAGTGGTGGCCCAGTTTTCTTAGTGAATTTTGCAGTGAAGAAGAAAGTAAAACTGAGCTTGAGCTGCGTTTACTGGCTTAAAATTAGTATTGATTCTCAGAATCAGTGCAGTACGAACGACTAAAGACGCAGGTGATTTAATTTTTTAGGTTTCAAGAAATTATTTTCACCCCAAACTTACCGGAATTTACGGCTGTATAATTCCTTGTACCGTCACAATAGCGTGGATCACGAAACGTTAACCAGTAAAATAGCCTTATTTATTGATAGAGAAGAATTATTGCTCATGGTTAGAGTGATTATGTGAATATTCGATTCAGTAGTTGAATAATAAACTATTCCAGAACCGTTATTTAAATCATATATATGAGGAACGCGGTAGCTTTATAGGAGATAGACCTCCACTTTGAATACAATAATTGTCAGAAATACGAAATGCTCTTCATGACTGTTACAAATACACACAAACACGAACGCACGCATACGCACAAATACGCAAGCAAACACTATTATTTATATATATATATATATATATATATATATATATATATATATATATATATATATATATATATATATATCAAAAGGCAACAAATCTAGAACTGTATATATACATTTTGTATATATATAATATATTATATATATTTATACATATATATTATATGTATATATATATATATATATATTTATTTATTTATACATCAAAGGCAACAAATCTAGAACTGAAAGAATTTTACCTCGTAAATTTTCACGTAAATTTAATCATCATCAATGAAAGAAGGCCTCTCTGTCTCGTCCAAGGAACATAAGTACGCTCAGAACTAATTAAAAGTTTCAAGTCCCTCCCCCCCTTCCTCCTGTCTCTCCCCACACCCCTCAGTAACTCCCCTCCCCCTCTGCCACCTCTCTCTCTCTCTCTCTCTCTCTCTCTCTCTCTCTCTCTCTCTCTCTCTCTCTCTCTCTCATACAGAAGAAAAATGAAATTTTGTACCGATATCCAGGAAGTTGATATTAGAACCCAATAAGATTTTATTACCGTTTCTGTCATTGTTAATGTTCGTGGGGCTTCTTCGCTGATGTAAATCTGTCAGCTACATTGAGACAAATCCTAGCTGATATGTGGAACTAACTTGGAAATTCGACCGCTTTGAAATTTAAAACTGCTCTATACCTCCATATTCATAAAGACAAAATCCACGAAGGAAAGAGAAACAATGGAGTGCTGCAAAGCCTTTCGACTTATAGTCCTTTACTTAGCAGAGTCTGCTAAGTAAAGGACTATAAGTCGAAAGGCTTTGCAGCACTCGATTGTTTCTCTTTCCTTCGTGGATTTTGTCTTTATTAATATATTCATCAGGTTCCATATTTTCGTGATGCAGTTATTCCATGTTCATGTATCTATATTCATCCAAAAAGGGTTAGGATGACTAAAATTGTATTATTATTATTATTATTATTATTATTATTATTATTATTATTATTATTATTATTATTATTATTATTATTATTATTATTATTATTATTCAGAGGGTACTGTGACTATTCGTTGGGTTTTTGACAGTTTAAAGAATCAGAAGTAATTGAACGTCATGTCAAACGGAAAATCGAGATGGCACCTGCAACAAGTTAATATTAAAAATATTAGTTAAAATAGTTATTCAACAGTCGAATATCAGTAACTGAAAATCCACAACTATGTACATAAGCAAAAACTGTATTTTGAAATATTAAAAGCCAAAAATGCCCTCATCAGTTGACTGAAGAGTACCGTCGTGCAAACGGTCTAAGACTTCCATTTTTAATAAATTCTTACTTGTAATGTTTCTAAATTACAGTTTTTGATCATATTCACAATTGCAGATTTTCACTTTTCATTTTCGGTCACAGTATAGCGATGCACCATAGACAAATACCAATGAAAACATAAATGAAAGGCCAATACATTCTGTACACAATGAAAGTCGATAATTAAAAACAGGTAAACTAATGAATAAATGAATAATAAGCCACAATAATCTCGACGACACAAAGCAGTTGAATCTGCACAATACGACTGCTTCTTGCGACGCCAAAAAAATTTAATCCTGTCATTGTGTCCATCAAGGCTTCCTCATTACAATACGTGTCAAAGTTGAATCGACGCTTCCCTCTAACTCACCTTCCTAGGTCAGCTTTAACTTCTCGCTACATGGAGGAAAAAAAATTACGGATTTCTTTTTGTCTCCATAGGCCTATGGAATGTAGGCAGATGGCTTTGGGACTTCGTAGGCGAGCGATAAAAAAAAACTCTTACGTGTAGAACGGCGTAGGCTGAGTGATGTGAAAAAAAAGAGAACCCTTTGATGTAGACCTTTGGGAATGTTCAAGAAGCAGTAGGCCTAGCCGGCACTAGGCCAGCCTAATCTGATAACAAGAACGGGAACAGAAAAATATACAACAAAAAACAGGACAGTGTTCAGGAATGTGGTTGATGTGTGCCGATTTTTTCCATTGGCTTTCGTTCATCATCTTCTTCTTCTTCTTCTTCTTCTTCTTCTTCTTCTTCTTCTTCTTCTTCTTCTTCTTCTTCTTCTTCTTAAAACATTTTTCTCCCTCATACACGCTTAACATATACTTTATTAAGAGAGCCCGTGTTGTCATAAAGCCAGCTCAAGCAACAACAAAGGTATACTTTGGTAAAACCTAAAAAATACTCTCGAGAATTCGTTTCCTCTCTCTCTCTCTCTCTCTCTCTCTCTCTCTCTCTCTCTCTCTCTCTCTCTCTCTCTCTCTCTCTCTCTCTCTCTCTCTTAATAGCGATAAATATTTTTACCTCAGTTTTCTATGTGTAAGTACAAAATAAGACAATTATTTACTTGTTATTTTTTCATCTGCCAGTCATAACCTGCGTCACAGGCAAGAATTAACCCAACTGGTAAAGCATATAAGCTCAAAAAGGAGTAACAGGAGTATAAAATTAACTTCAAAGTTAGTAGTAAATGATTATTTATTTCAATTAAATGGTAAGAAAAAAGTATCAAATTTGCTAAAATATTAGGATGAGAAATAAAAATCTAAGCCGTATAATAACTGACTCCAAAACTTAGAAGGAAATAACTCAAGAAAGCTTTATCTAATTGATAACATATTGGTAGTCGAAGGAAATAGCTCAAGAAAGCTTTATCTAATTGGTAACATATTGGTAGTCGAAGGAAATAACTCAAGAAAGCTTTATCTAATTGATAACATATTGGTAGTCGAAGGAAATAACTCAAGAAAGCTTTATCTAATTGATAACATATTGGTAGTCGAAGGAAATAACTCAAGAAAGCTTGATCTAATTAATAACATATTGGTAGTCAAAGGAAATAACTCAGGAAAGCTTTAACTAATTAATAACATACTGGTAGTCGAAGGAAATAACTCAAGAAAGCTTTATCTAATTAATAACATATCGGCAGTCAAAGGAAATAACTCAAGAATGCTTGATCTAATTGATAATATATTGGTAGTCGAAGGAAATAACTCAAGAAAGCTTGATCTAATTAATAACATATTGGTAGCCAAAGGAAATAACCCAAGAAAGCTTTAACTAATTAATAACATACTGGTAGTCGAAGGAAATAACTCAAGAAAGCTTTATCTAATTAATAACCTATCGGTAGTCGAAGGAAATAACTCAAGAATGCTTGATCTAATTAATAACATACTGGTAGTCGAAGGAAATAACTCAAGAGAGCTTTAACTAATTAGTAATATATTGGTAGTCGAAAGAAATAATTCAAGAAAGCTTGAACTAATTAGTAACATATTGGTAGTCGAAGGAAATAACTCTCAAGAGAGCTTTAACTAATTAGTAACATATTGGTAGTCGAAGGAAATAACTCAAGAAAGCTTGAACTAATTAGTAACATATTGGTAGTCGAAGGAAATAACTCAAGAAAGCTTGAACTAATTAGTAACATATTAGTAGTCGAAGGAAATAACTCAGGAAAGCTTTAACTAATTAGCAACATATTGGTAGTCGAAGGAAATAACTCGAGAAAGCTTTAACTAATTAGTAACATATTGCAGTGAAATGAAGAGAAAACCTAATACTGTAGCTAACAACCTATAAAAAAACACAAAAAAAACCCAGCACACAAGGTTAAAATACGCAGCGAATTCATCTGGAATTCAGCAGAATCCTCTCAACGCCTGGGAATAAAACTCTAGTGAGCGAACACGGAGAACGATGCCGGATTAAGCCCTTAAGAGAAAATCATTTAGAAACTAACGTTCGCATTGGATTACACGTAAGCACTCGCGCAAACAATTGCATGTGCATAAAAAACACATGTGCAAATATACCTGAGGATGTATTATATATGACAGCGTTGCATTGTATGTCAAGAGTGTTGGACTGGATTCAGGAAATGGTGATGCAAGGGAACGTTTAGTTTAATCTTGTTTATATATATATATATATATATATATATATATATATATATATATATATATATATATAAGAAGAAGACGTATATCTTAGTTTAACCAGACCACTGAGCTGATTAACAGCTCTCCTAGGGCTGGCCCGAAGGATTACACTTATTTTACGTGGCTAAGAACCAATTGGTTACCTAGCAACGGGACCTACAGCTTATTGTGGAATCCGAACCACATTATAGCGAGAAATGAATTTCTATCACCAGAAACAAATTCCTCTTAGCCCTTTGTTGGCCGAGTTGGTTGAGCTTCAGACCGTCATTCGATGGACCGGAGTTCGATTCCCGCCGCCGGCTGATGAAGAGTTAGAGGAATTTATTTCTGGTGATAGAAAT
>JANJGK010000003.1:71992212-72007212 GCA_039081455.1 Macrobrachium rosenbergii | reverse complement strand
CAGTAAATTAACAGATGATCACCAGAATCCCGTAAGCTTTGTTCGTCAATAGATTTTTGTGCAAATAGGCATTAAGGACGCAAACATTAAGAAAAAACTCTAAACTTGGGTGATTTCTTAGCAAAACCTAATAGGTAGGTCTATGGTACGTTTGAACTTAATACAGCTATCTGATATCATGAAAAAAAAGTAAAAATGCGCCGAAGTTTCTTAGGCGCAATCGAGTTTTCTGTACAGAGCATAATCAAGGCCACCGGAAATTATCTATCTTTCGGTGGTCTCGGTATAATGCTGTATGAGCCGCAGCCCATGAATCTTTAACCACGGCCCGGTGGTGGCATGTCTTACATCGTTGCCAGATGCACGATTATGGCTAACTTCAACCTTAAATAAAATTAAAACTACTGAGGCTAGAGGGCTGCAGTTTGGTAAGTTTGATGATTGGAGGGTGGATGATAAACATACCAATTTGCATCCCTCCAGCCTCAGTAGTTTTTAAGATCTGAGGGCGGACAGAATAAAGTGCGGACGGACAGACAAAGCTGACACAGTTTATTTTTATAGAAAACTAAAAAGTCACGGACTTGAATGCGCATGTACAACTTGCTTCATTGGAAGACTTGAATTAGCGGTAAACCCAAAAACGGCGTACCAGCATGATTTGATAACAATATTTGTATTTATGTCACCCGCTTAAATTGATGACATGATGTGAATTCCCCTGACCCACTCCAACTGATAACAGAACTTGAATTCACCTCTTAATGCAGCAGCTTGAATTCACCCGGTATCTCAGACTGGGGTGTGCCACCGGCTCATGCTTCTTGTTCTTTCTTATCCCTAGGATTAGTCATTTTTATCCTTTCGTCGCAGTGATGATACAATGCTGTGACAAATGCATAAGCGTTCCATTACTACTCGGATTCTCGTCGACTTCGTTGCAGTTACTTACAATATATATATATATATATATATATATATATATATATATATATATATATATATATATATATATATATATGTGTGTGTGTGTGTGTGTGTGTGTGTGTGTATAAACATATTATGTATATATACACATATAAACATCCACACACATATTTGTATATACATATATATGTGTGTATATATATATACACATATATGTATATACAAATATATATTTATATATATATATACAGTATATATATATATATATATATATATATATATATATATATATATATATATATATATATATATATATATATATATATATATATATATATATATGCTTGGTGCTTTACTACTGAGCCACGAGTTATATATATATATATATATATATATATATATATATATATATATATATATATATATATATATATGTGTGTGTGTGTGTGTGTGTGTGTGTATGGGTGTGTGCGCATGTGTGAAAATATGAATAAAACATGAGACGGATATCATGCAGTTGAAAAATGGAACGTCGTGCAATTGCATCACATGAAATGTAGCTTTGATCTCATATTAAAAAAAAAAAGTCTGGGAAACGAAAAACATTCCAATAAATTCTCCTCGAGTGATGTATAGCAATCTGGTGCCTCATCAAACATCCAGTGATATTCTTTCGCAAACTGCGACTTACAGTGAAATATAATCAGCACTGAAATTAGCATACAAAACCCCGCTGGCGTTCATTTTCAATCAAGTGTAATTAGTCCAAGTACGAACTGTCTTTCAGTAATTACGCTTCTTTCCAATAAATCCCTATTTATCGTAATTTCCTTTTGTCTCTTCGTAATTGCTTTCCATAATGTCAAGGTTTTTTCCGTTTTAGTAATTATTGTTTGCGTGAGCGGTGCTGGATTTATGAGACGCTAATTACGTCTCGTTACGGTGATTAATATAATCGTTTCCTGGCCATGTCAAATTGTCATGTATTTTATATTGATTGATGTGCGTCTGCGTTTTTATATGGTCGCCGATGCTCATATAGTTCTTGTGTTTTATCGTTGTTCTAAAGTTTTAGACACACACTGTTGCGTATATACAGTATATAATTATATACTATATATATATATATATATATATATATATAAATTATATATATACTAATAAATATATAAATTTCTGACTCACATCAGGATCGAACCCAGGTCTTTCAATTGAAAGGCAAGGGCGCTGCCCATTAGGCCATAAAAGTATGGCCTAGTGGGCAGCGCCCTTGGCATTCAATTGAAAGACCTGGGTTCGATCCTGATGTGAGTCAGAAATTTATTTCTGTTCCACACGTGATTGTGTGTTTATTATTTCTATATATATATATATATATATATATATATATATATATATATATATATATATATATATATATATGTGTGTGTGTGTGTGTGTGTGTGTGTGTGTGTGTATAAACATATATGTATATATATGTTTATGTGTATAATATATATATTATATATTTATATGTATGTGTATTTTATATATTATACATTATATATATTTATATACATATATAATGTATATGTGTGTATACTATAATATATATATAATAAAATGTTTATCTCTCTCTCTATCCAAATATCTAGCAACGGCCTCAAGGCGGTACAAAGGAGCCAACAAGCCCCGGGGCGTCAGCAACAGGAACGCGGGCCTCAAGTGGCTCAAAGTCCACGCGAAGGAGGGAGTCTTCTACTTCGCTGACGATGACAACACTTACGACTATCGCATCTTTAACGAGGTAATGAGAGAGAGAGAGAGAGAGAGAGAGAGAGAGAGAGAGAGAGAGAGAGAGAGAGAGAGAGAGAGATTTGGTCAGTATTTGTGCAGTATGAAGTGAGTGAAGGGTGAAAATCGTAGAGATTATTTCGGGCATACTCAAAGATGGAGAGTTGGGCAAGAGTTTGTTGAGGTAGTCTAGTCATGTGGAGAAAACGGGAGAGTATGTTGTTCATACGGGTGTATTATTCTGGTATAATGGTCGTACGGATGTATTTATAGTTTTGGAATATTTAGAGAGGTTGACGAGTAGCTATAGAAGTATGTTGAGGTGGTCAAGAGAGAGAGAGAGAGAGAGAGAGAGAGAGAGAGAGAGAGAGAGAGAGAGAGAGAGAGAGAGAGAGAGATTTCTGGTCAGTATTTATGGAGTATGAAGTGAGTGAAGGGTGAAAATGGCAGAGATTATTTATGGCATACTCGAAGATGGAAAGTTGGGCAAGAATATGCCTAGGTGGTCTAGTCATGTGGTGAAAACGGGAGAGCATGTTGTTTATATGGGTGTATTATTCTGGCATGAAGGTCGTGCCGATGCATATATAATTTTAAATATTTAGAAAGGTTGACGAGTAGCTGTAGAAGTGTTTGTATGCGTATTCCTTAGTACCAGAAATGAATAACTCTTTGTAATGGGAAGGCGTGTGACAAACCAGTTTACTTTGTGACTACTTGTGAGTTACTATTCAACTGCATCTTTCCTTCTTTCATCATACCGAGACAGTGACAATTATCTGATTTTCATAGTTTGTTCTTGGAATGTTATGTACATAATTTCCATTCATCGTGCCATGGCCATCTAGGTTATCATGCCGAAAAATACAGTTTCCGTGTTTACCAGCCTAAGTAAAACCCACAAAGCTTGAAAATGAAATTGGTTAAGCTTTTGAAAGGACCCCCCCCCCCTCCCTTCCTGTTAGGAAGAAGGTAGGTCCCTTCGAAAGCTCAAGAAATATCATTTTCTTGCTTTGTGGGTTTTACTTAGTAGATTATCGTATTTTAAGCTTTTGTTCTAAAGCCAAGAAGAACGATCATTTAACCACCCCTGAAGGGGGGCAGTGCCGTCAGTGCACCTCATGTGGTGCACTGTAGGCATTGCTCATGGTTCTTTGCAGTGGGCCTTCCACCCCTAGCGGCAACCCCTTTCGTTCCTTTTACTGTACCTCCTTTCATATTCTCTTTCTTCAATCGTACTTTCCACCCTCTCCTAACAATTGATTCACAGTGCAACTGCGAGGTTTTCCTGCTGTTACACCTTTCAAACCTTTTGCTGTCAATTTCCAGTTCAGCGCTGAATGACCTCATAGGTCCCAGTGCTTGGCCTTTGGCCTAAATTCTACATTGAATTCAATTCAGTTCAATCATTTAACCACCTGGGCGTCTCCCGCAGATGCGCTGGACGAAGAGGGTGTCCATGTTCCCCGTGGGTCTCGTCACGAGGCTGGGCGTCTCTTCGCCCATCGTCTCCGACGGGAAGCTGATCGGGTTCTACGACGGATGGATCGCCGGGAGGAAGTTCCCCGTCGACATGGCGGGTTTCGCCGTCAACGTCCAGTTTTATTTACAGGTAAATTATTGGCGATGGGTTTTACTGCCAGGTAAACAATTAGAGTCCAGTTTTGGCAGCTGGTAAACAATTACCAAGATTTTTTTTTTTTTTTTAACAATTTTTCTTCATTTACGTGAGTAAAAGTTCTTCTTAGGAAATATGTTTATAAGTCAGAATTTTACACGTCCTAGAATATTATACATAATACATTAAATATGTGAAATTTACATGAGTTGATACATTCAAATCTTCAAGTAAATAACAGTGCCAAAATAGTAAAATAAAACATCAAAATGAAGAAATTGGAAATAAACTTAAGCTTCGATGACGACAGTTAATGGAATACAGGGAATGATCAATTTCTTAATATCTTGATTACCATTATCTTTACGCATTTATTTATTTTCGTATCACGTATCAAGTCTCCTGTAAAGCAAATAAAGAGTAATGATTTATTTGTTTACTTGTCTCCTTGTTTTCTGTTTGAAATGAAGTCTTCGTTCCACAGAGGAATTCCCCAATGATGCCATACAGCGTGGGATTCGAGGAAGACGGTTTTCTGAAAGCACTGAATATAAAACCGGAAGAGATCGAACCGCTGGCAGATAATTGCACAAAGGTAAACAGACATTCTTCTTCTTCTTTCGAATTCACCGAGTGAAAGTGACACTTTTCAACTCAACAGGTTTTATGTTTCTTTAGTAATGCAATGTTATTGAAGGCGGGTCTTATTAATAGTTTTCTGTTTTATCCTTTAAGTACCCAAACAGATTTTGTCACTAATGTGACGATAAAATTCGTGCCATAAATTGGATTTATTTATTTACACAAACAAACGCACACATTATATATATATATATATATATATATATATATATATATATATATATATATATATATATATATATATATATATGTGTGTGTGTGTGTGTGTGTGTGTGTGTGTGTGTGTGTGTGTGTGTGTGTGTGTTTGTGTGCATGTGTTTGTGTACTTGTGTGTTGAGGGAATCTGGTACTCACCTACTATCTTCGCTAATTTCGGCATAAATACGTTGTTTTCGCTGACATACCAATTCAGCCCATGACAGGAATCCATATTAATCCGATATTAAAGCAACCTGCTCATCATAGGTGCATATGAGATTCTTCGTCAGTATAATTCGTCCCTAGCTTAAGCCAATTTCCGCCATCCTGAGAAAATGGGTTTCATATAATTTGATATTATTCAGAGCTTCTAATTAGCTCATTTTTTAAAGACATTTTGGTTTGAAAATGTGACAACACAAACAGCTGCAGTTTTGATATGTTTTAGAGTATTGAAAACTTAGTCACTTTGGCTGGAAAATTCAAAAATGTGTTACGCCAGTTCGTCAACACAGGGACGAATTGTTTGCGTAAAGTCTACGAATGTCTCACAATAGGCAGGATTCCTTCAGTTGTTTGGGGAAAGATTACGAACTGACGACGAAGCTTTCCTTCAGTCGAGAATACGTTGGGTCCTTAGATCTCAATCTATGAGAAAAAGAAGAAGAAAATAAGAACAGAAAAAATGCATCTCTGGCGTTCGTAAAAACGCCTCTGAAAAATTCTAAATTAAAAATTTTGTTGTCAAGCTTCTTAACTGGAATACCATGATTTAATCTTGCTCAGTTTTTGCCTTAAAGATAAGAGCGGATGTACTCGTTCTAAATACCAGTTAAGGTCTTACAAAGTGCAAAACCAAGGATAATGAATTGCATAAGTTATTTTCCAGTTTATCTTTCATACCGAATTGTAAGAAAATTTGGCGGTGATATATATTCAGAATTCCGCCGAAATTTTTGGGAAAAAGTTAAAGAAGAAACAGAGAAAATGAAGACATATATATTTCATTAGTATTGGAGGCAATGAATTTCTTGAAAGAAATTAGATGCATTTGTAAAATTTCAATATAATCTTCGAGGTTATGCGATAAATCAGAGTAATTTATGACACCGCTCAAAAAAAATCTGTTCATTTTTTTATGATTGCAAGACATTTTTAACTACTGAGTATTGGCGCCTAAATAGTTTATGGCAGTGATATTTCTTCGCCAGTTTACGGTTATTTGTGCTTTGCATGTCAGTCCTTCCCATACACGTAATTCAGACGCATGCGCAGTCGATTTAAATGTGGTTCTAAGCGTAATATAAACACTTTTCTTGAGGTTTTCCGAATTGCTGTTAGTACTTAGTAATGAATTATTAAAAGCTGTTAGTGGTTAATGAATGATTTAAAGGCTGTCAGTTCTTAATAATGAATTATTGAAAGGCAGTCAGTACTTACTAATGAATTATTAAAGGCTGTCAGTGCTTAATAATAAATTATTAAAAGACTGTCAGCACTTAATAATGAATGATTAAAAGGCTGTCACTGCTGTTAGCACTTAATAATGAATGATTTAAAGGCTGTCAGTATTTGATAATGAATGATCAAAAGGCTACCAGTACTTAATAATGAATTGTTAAAAGACTCAGTACTTAATAATGAATGATTAAAAGGTTGTCAGTACTTAATAACAAATGATTAAAAGGCTGTCAGTACTTAATAACGAATGATTAAAAGTCTGTCAGTACCTTATAATGAAAGGTTAAAAGGCTGTCAGTCCTTAATAATGAATAATCAAAAGGCTGTCAGTACTTAATAATGAATTATTAAAAAGACTCAGTGCTTAATATTGAATTACTAAAAGGCTGTCAATACTTAATGATGAATGATTAAAAGGCTGTCAGTACTTGATAATGAATAATTAAAAGGGTGTCAGTACTTGATAATGAATGATTAAAAGGCTGTCAGCACTTGATGATGAATGATTAAAAAGGCTGTCAGGACTTAATAATGAATGTTTAAAAGGCTGACTTTTGAAGCGTGACATTTTAAAATTTCAGAATTTATTTCCTATTCATATTTAAACCAAACGCTTTGGACGAAACTGCTTACTTGTAGAAACAACAGAACTAAGATTCCGGGAAAGGGATTTTGAAAAAAATTAGTTCCACCAGTGTATCATATTCAAACCTGAAGCAGATTTGAGTCTGTAGTCAAAATTCGATGAAAAGACATTAAAAGTCGTACATCAGATGGGTTTTTGCTTTGCAAAAGTTATCCCATTAGTGCGAACAAAAAAGTTATGGAAGTTTTCTGCTCAATTTCGCTCCTGGAGGAAATGATCAGAGGGAATTAGAGTTTAGATCATTAAAATGAAAAAATGATCAGAGACGCTTTGATGAATACGGAATGCTATTTAAGTACGCACGCTGTGCTTTAAGAAATGTGGCTGAGGGAATATCGTCGGAGAAAAAAGAAGAAGAAGGAAGACTAGCTCTTATGCGGAGGGTAATTAGTGTGGAAAGAAAGTAAAGGACTAAAAAAAAAAAAGTGTGGAACTAAAGTGACTGTGTGTGACTGGGGATAGGTTACCAGAACAGATTAACTGGAAAGAGACCCGAACATAAAATGTTTGGTTTGGTAAAGCTAGTGCTAGAGGGTATGTTAAAAAGGAAGTTGAATAATTATGGAATTACCACAGTTTAAGAAGGTTGGCTGAGAGATAAAGTCGTGAAGAGATAATCGTAAGGTTAAAGAATAATAAGATAAGCACTGTAAAATCTAAGCGAAAATGAGTACCTTTAGAAGGGGAAGGTTACTTCCTGAGTATTTATGAATAATTCTTTGAATACTGGAGGGCTAAATAGCTTCCAAGATAGAGTTGGAATATTAAAAGAGATAAATATCTCCCAAGATAGAGTTGGGATACTAGATAGCTTCACAGATAGTTGTGATATTAAGAGGGCTAAATAGCTTCCAAGATAGAATTGGGATGCTAAATAGCTTCACAGATAGTTGGGATAATAAGACGGCTAAATAGCTTCCAAAACAGAGTATGAAATGCATCTGCAAAGTAAAGCTTGCTGGAAATTCATAAGAAATATGATAAGATTGGCACAGAAATAAGTGTTTAATGCCCCCTCCTGCTTTCAGATCCTGGTATGGCACACCCGGACGGTGAAGACCGTTCCAGCTCTGAAGATGCCTGACACAGACAAGGTCTCCAAGACGAACCTCAACCAGCTGAAGCCCCAGATGGTCTTTCAGATGCCCTTTGGTCTTTCTTAGCTTCCTCACTTCGTGGCTCGAGGGAGACGAACGAGAGAGGCTGTTAATGCAAGGAATCAAGACGCGCGGCAGCGCATGCGCATTTCTCGTGGATGAATTTCGTCAAGGGAGTACAAGCCCAAAATCACTTGAGCGTTTTTCCAACAGAGACATTCACTTTTTATCCAGTACGTTCAGATGTTACCTTCCAAGATGTAAAGGGAAATGTTTTCGTGTGTAATGTGTGTGTGTAATAATTTGGTATTAGTATAATCAAACGCATAACTTAACCCAGAAATTTAGGTTGAGGGTAAGAACGAGCACGCAAACAATAAATAAACTAGCAGTAAACAACAGTAACAGTTAAGAATTACGAAAAATATTCATATTTCTGTAAAGGAGATTCTGAAGTAGTGACTAAATTTGATGAGAGTAAGAAGCCATTACTTTCAAAATATATTATCTTGTGTTATTAAGAAATTAATGGATCCTCCATCATGGACAACTTTGCTTAGTTATATCGATCCGTGACTGTGAACATTATCAGAGAAGAGTTAATAAGTAATAGGATTGTTTGGAAATCAAGCTATTATTCTTAATAAGTCTGTGAAAGTGATATTGAGAAAAATACATTTATTTTTATGGTAAAAACGAAGTCATTAAAATAAGCAGTTGCAGGAACGCGAGAGTGCAAAAATATAATGCTGAAGTAAAAAGGAGTCCTCACAAAAAATTATTATACTATATTTAACTGGTTATATATAAAGGGTTTGCAAACAGTGGAAGAAAGTAAGACCCAATACCATTCCACAGCTTATATGCAAAATAGTAGTACCAGGCTGTTTGCTCGACAACCCTGCCAGTGCTAAGGTATAAAAGTGATTGCACTGGTACTGTACAGTACATTGATGGAATGCCCTTGTAATCAGTCACGAGATATTTTTACCAGCGTTTTGGATTATGTCAGACAGCGTACCATTCCATTTCGTAATCAAAAATAGCATTTAGTCAGGCTAACGGCTCAGCTGACGTAGGACCTCGAGATACAAAGAATGTATATATATAAAACTAACCCTTGGCAGAGAGAGAAAAAGCGGGAAGCAAGTTACGAGCTGTTGCCTGTTAGGCGAGCGACTAGTTTTCATCATAAGTGGAGCCAGCAAACATTGCAAGCGGTAGCAAATACTTACACTGATGAAATGGACCTTGCTGCTACCGAATCACTTGCAGTGTTTGACTGCTTTCATGTCTTCAGGACCATATCATGTAGACAAAGGTTTATTTTTAATTTAAGAGAAAAATGCCCTTTGTATGAATGAATGCCTCCTAATGGGTATATATCATTAACCTTGCATTGCAGTGAATGATGAATAATAAATTTTAATTCCCCACTATTTAAAAATCCCGTTGGAAAGGATGATCATGAACTTGGTTCATATCAGTTTCCATCTCTTCCCGTATTCGCGAGGAGATGGAACTTTTATTTTTACTCATATCTATATTTTTACTTGTTTGTATTAAGAACAATACGTGTCCGTAGTCAGCTAACTTGAACGTGTCCACCTGACTTGCTACACCTGACCTCACCTGATCTTTCCGTTTACCCGGACGTGTCTCTTCAGCCATGTGTCTACCTGTAATTTCAAGGTTACCTGAGAACCAATTACATTTACGTGTAATCTGAATGTACCTGCTTAAGTGTCTTCTTTCCCATCAACCTACCTTTGACTTTCTATCAGGTTATTTGCATCTGTAAATCTACATTTTTTCCAAATTACTCAACAACAGGTCTGTTGTCCTTTGACTGTGAGTGAAATAAGATAGAATGAAAGTAATCTTTCAAGAGGATAGACGGATTAAAATAGGTCAAGGAGCACACCTTGAAGAACACCTCAATCATCATATTTTTTTCTTTTCTTTTTTTTTTGTACTGTGGATCATTGGGTCATCAAACGAATTGAACTTCTGTAAATTCCATTCAGCATTTGGAAGCAAACACGTACGGTTCATGACATATGGCTGAGAGCTTTTCATATAGTCTACCAATAACCGACAGGACGAACCCATGCATTTATCATGTGCACAAAAAAAACCCTTTCATTCCTTAACCAAGGTCACTGTAGTTAGTTCGTTGGCTGTATCCTATTTGTATCACTCTGATCATTGACAACTGACCCCATCTCTGAGAACCAATATCACATTTAGTTCATAACCCCCCCTCCCCCCTTCTTTTTTTTCTTATGAAGATAAAGCAAGATGTAAGACTATATTTTTGCACAATAAAAGTGGTATTAAAAGTGTTTTATTTGCATAACCTTTTTACCTTTGGTGGTGTTACAGGAGGCTGAAACTGAAATACATTATATCACAGTTATTCTGAAACCTACTGAGAGGGGGCAGGTAATCTCGGAACAAAATTATACGAATGGAGAAAGCTTCAAATGAGAATGGAGAATGATTCATATCTTGTGGCTGACGGACCGGATAATGAGTCTAGAACTTTCTGGCAGCTCATCATCAGTAGTCACTGAAACGAAGACTTTAAATTATGGGGACCTACCGACTGACGTGAAATCTGAACAATAACGAAATTAGTTCAGTTCCCTAAAACGAGCTTTGTATATGAATTATTTAACCGAGTTCTGAATTTCTTTCATGAATCTCGCTAATATGTCTGGTTTTCTCACCGTATGGGTGTAGTACCGTCAGTGCACCTCACGGGGTGCACTGCAGGCAATACTAAAGGTTCTTTGCAGCGTCCCTTCGGCCCTTTGCTGCAACCCCTTTCATTCCTTTCACTGTACCTCCATTTATATTATTTTTCTTCCGTCCTGCTATCCACCCTCTCCCAACAATTATTTCACGGTGCAACTGCTTTGAGGTTTTCCTCCTGTTACAACTTTCAAACCTACCTACTCTCAATTTCCATTCCAGCGCTGAATGACCGCATAGGTCCCAGTGCTTGGCCTTTGCCCTAAACTCTATATTCCATCCCTTATCTGGTTTTCTTAGTCCTGCTGAATCTTAAAGACAAACTAGAAAGTAGGTGAGAAACCTTATTTTCTTTAGAAAGGTGGAGTTCATGCATTTTTACTCATTTTTCACTATCGATAACATTATTCACTGTAGTAAAACACAAAGCGAGAATAACTTCCAAGTAAAATTACTTACTTTTCCCTTTTTCGCTTTTGTTCGAAACTGTGTCCTTGAAAACAATATATAAAGTTCTTTGTATGATCCCGACTAAGCTTTCTTTTTTTATTGTCTGTTCAGGGAACTGACAGACAACAGTGACTTTTTATAAGGTCGTTGCATGCAAATAATATTCTTTTCTGTAAAATAACATTGCCTGACGATGAGTAAAAAAAAATTTGTCAGCCGCCCAAGGAGCTTTTTTTCGTTGTTTCTTTATGACGGAAAATTCTGTTTGTAAGTTGACAACAGACACTAATCTATTCACAGGAGATATATATATATATATATATATATATATATATATATATATATATATATATATATATTCATATAATCACCTGTGAATAGCTCAGTGTTTGGTGACAACTTACAAACAAATTTTTCGTGATAAAAAAAATTCAATAAGTTCCTTGGGTGACTGACAATGTTTTTTATATTCTAACTCGATTACGAAAAGAGAAAATATTTTATTTATGAAAGGGAACTGACGATGATTTCTCATAAATTTTTTTTAATCTTTAGTTTGTACAATTCCGGAAGAAGGCAGACAAAAGTATTTGTACATTCGCCTAACTTAATAATAATAAGAGAAAGGGAAAGGAGGTGAACCTTATATATATGTAAAATATATATGAATTATTTCATATATATATATATATATATATATATTATATATATATATATATATATATATTAATTTATATAAAATATGTAGTATTTAGTATACTTTCTATTACATATATTTTTTTTTATATTTTCTTATTTTAGAAGGAAATCAAAACACAATATCTATAGCTTATGGTCACTTGGATATCCTTGCTCAGCTGAATGTTTGTTCTCGTTATTTGCTTATCCCTTCTGGGAATGACTCCGCACATTTCCCCCCCAACCTCTCTTTGTTTACACGGATTGTTGACTTGATTCTTTCGTCCTTTTACTGTATGACAAAACCAGTAACCCCTTTAAGTTTACGCAAAGAGTTTCATGAATGATTTGGCTGTCTCCATGAAAGGTGAAGATGTCCTTTTACTTTTATTTTTACTTTTTATTTTACTTTTCATTTCCCGGTCTTTTGACGAAGCGTCAAGACGCTTCCCGCTTCGTTTTTGTTTCTTTTGTTTACGTTAAAGGCGAAGGCTTTGTGTAAGGTTAGTCTTTTCTTGTGCTTTGTTGTGGCGTTAGTGCTTTTTTTTTCTTATCGTCTCTCACGACAAGATGAATCTCCTTGTATTTGTAAGTACGAATTCCGTTCAATTTTTAGTTTTCTGTAAAGAGAACTGTTGTGCCGGCCTTGTCTGTCCGTCCGCACTTTTTCTGTCCGCCCTCAGTTCTTAAAAACTACTGAGGCTAGAGGGCTGCAAGTTGGTTTGTTGATCATTCACCCTCCAATCATCAAAAATACCAAATTGCAGCCCCCTAGCCTCAGTATTTTTAATTTTATTTAAGGTTAAAATTATCCATAATGGAGCGTCTGGCAACAATATAGGACAGGCCGCTACCGGACGGTGGTTAAAGTTTCATGCAACATTATACCGAGACCATCGAAAGATAGATCTATTTTCGGTGGCCTTGATTATACCCTGCAGCGGCTGTACAGAAAACTCGATTGTGCCGAAGAAACTTCGGCGCATATTTCACTTGTTTCTCTAATTCTCAAGGTTATTTTCGCGTTAGTGAGTAGATGAGAGCGTTGGTAACAATGTTGGTAAACGTGAAATTGTGTAATTAGCATATTTAGCCTGCGAGGATCTTAGTAATGAAGGTTCTATGATCCAGATAAATAGGTTTTTTAACAAATAGTTAGACAGAAAAATCAGAAATTGTGTGAATATTTTAGTCCTGTCACACCTTCAAATGATGAGAATTAATGATTGATAACTTTAAGCTGAACTCTCTCTCTCTCTCTGTCGCTTGCTCTCTCTCTCCTTGCGTGCCTGTGATTGCTAAGTGCCACATGGCCTTGGGGTTATGCCAGTAGGGTCCACATTGCAAAAAACGACGGAATTTATGTTGATATCGGAGACGATTGGCCGTGTCACGTTGTCAAGGCTGAGATTTATCTTTCCAGTATGTAGACCGATACGGTGGGAACCCCAGCGCTACTAACTTGAAAAACGGAAGCAGGAATAGAATTCCCTATCACAGAATATCAGTTGGTAGCGCCCTCGCCTATCATTCGAGTCTTGGGTTCGATCCCGACGTGAATCAGAGATTTATTTCCGTTGCACACGGGATTGTGTGTTGATTATGTCAATAATAATGATAATAATAGTAATAATAATAATAATAATAAAGGCGTCTAAGGAGTCAAATAATACTGCTTCCAATCTGTTGAAATTCTCTTCAAGCTTCAGCACTTGACTCCTACACAGAATATTTGGACATTTTTTAATACAAATTTTGATTCAATAAGCCACAATGGCAAGCAAAGTCCGAGTGATCAGGATTCGCGTGCCAATAAATTACTAGTTACCGCCAATCGATTAAGCAAAGCAAATCCCAGCGACGGCGACAAAGACAAAATTCTATGAAAAAGTTCAAGCGGATATCAGTCGCGTTCCAACAACGCTGATCTTTATTTTCTGGGGTAAAGGGAAGTCTCCATCATAACCTTTCGGGTCGACGCGGGACAATTCCTGTAATGTCATTCTATTGGTTTTGTATTCAGCTATAAGGGGATCGTCTCAAAAAGTTTTGACTTTGAAACTAAAAGTATATAATAATAATAATAATAATAATAATAATAATAATAATAATAATAATAAATTAGGCGGCAAAATTATCTGAAAAGAGATCAAAACCCTCACGGATTAAGATTCATTTATATCGTTCTTTCATATCATCATTACCAACACATAGACATGATAAATCCTTGAGAACTAACTGAGACAAATCATTTTGTATCATAATCACTGTCTCCTCTCTCTCTCTCTCTCTCTCTCTCTCTCTCTCTCTCTCTCTCTCTCTCTCTCTCTCTCTCTCTCGTTGTTTCACGGATATAACATATAAAAGCAACGGTTACGTTCCTGAAAAACAGAAACCTCTTCAGTGGCTCCAGAATACAGTGAATTGGTAAGACCGGACGTTCAGAGATGGTGGGGGGGCGGGGGAGGGTTGTCAGGGCAGGGATGTGTGTATTTGTCATCAGTAACGTTTATCTAAAGTTCACATCAGGACCGGTGACTTCCCAAATGCCTGGCAGGAGATGTATTCCACAGATAACACACATAACGTGAGACTTGCAGTAACTCTTCCCCTTGATCATGTTACGATTAAATGTGCTCATGGTTTCATGGCGTAAAAATATCTTTTCATCTTTCGGTACTTATTGTGTGCGTGTGTGTGTGTGTGTATGCACTAGCGGATCCAGCGGGGAGGGGGGACCTGGGCACGTGCCC
>JANJGK010000003.1:71984712-71987212 GCA_039081455.1 Macrobrachium rosenbergii | reverse complement strand
GGCTTTGGTCAAGTTATAAAGAGCACCGCCAACAATATCACATTCCCACTCTTTCCGTAAAAATTTTAAGTAGATTATACGTACATTAAATATGTTTACCTAATTCTATTTAGGATTTACGTTACTGATACATTTTCAAGGATGAAATGGTGAACTGCAAGAAAGGTGGATTATTGATATCACAATCAACACAAACATTGTGTTTGTTAATATCTTACAGCGTTTGTTTTGTTATTGCAGGCTAGCTATGAAATATAATTTTATATAATTTCTTGGCATTCTTAAACATACGTAAATATTCATCAGTTGCTGAAATTTCCAACGTTTGTAAACACAGAACCTGCGTTGTAGTTTAACAATTAAAAATTTCTAAAGTTACTCCTAAAATCTGGGACCTTGCTTCGTTTTCTGTAAAGAAAGCTTCAATTAACAGAAAACTATCTATAGTCTTTGGTGTTCTTAAACACTATTGTTAAATCTCGTTGCATCACAGAATTTCCTGATAAATATATTTTGATGATACCTAAAATAAATGACGTGACAAGCCTTCAGGCAGTATTTCGGTAAATTACAAGCTATGGGTATCATCAAATTTAGTTTAAGCCTACACTGGTCATCAGTTGTTACCGCTGCCGGAGGTCCAGTTTAGGATTTAATTATTTCAGTACCAGCTTAACTTAACAACAACGGAAATAACAAACTGATTTTATTTTCATTTTTACTGATAGGTCGTAGGTACAGTATTCGATGGATATAACTATAGCGTATATCCAGTCTGTACGTATGTGGTGGATTCATTTCTTATTTACCGAAGTCAAATAGCAACAACTGTTTCATTAGTCTACATTATTATTTATTCATTGTCTTTTAACCTTAAAGTCGATGCCACCAGAAGAGTAGAGGCTTCCGGTTCTGAGATTGTGCGTATGAATGAGGTTCCTAGTCCTATGCCCTATTATCCAGGAAGCTCAAGAATTCACAGAAGATAGAGATCTATGGCGCAGTGTGTGTGTATGTATGTGTGTGTGTGAGTGTGTGTATAGGGGGTTTGGCGTGCAGGTGGGAAGCATTTTGTGGTGGTGAATGGCAGTGTTAACGCACCTACTTGTATCCAATGGCCGCCACTAGCGCACCAAACCCATTACGCACTAGTTGCACTGTTCGTGCATATCTTCCATGAGCTTTTGAGCCTCCTGGATATTAAGTCTCCTTATTCCAATAACTCTTTCGCTATTTATCAAGCACTTCCTAGGTCTTCCCTTCCTCCGCCCTCAAAACATTTCGAAATCATATATTTGTCACCAGCTTCTCGTCCTTCATTCTTTCCACACAACCAAACCATCTCAATATATTCAAATCCATCCATTTACCTTTGTTAATGTTGCACTGCTTGTTCTGTTTATCACCACATTGTTCTTCCATTCAGTTGTCCCAAGGCTCTGTGTACTATGCAAAAAATACCTCTCAGTACCTTTAACCTTCTTCCTTCTGTTCACATTCAGCAGCCACACTTCACCTCAGTAAAAGAGAGCTGGCTCAAACAGTTCCCGCCTACATTCCCACCTGGGTTTCCACAGACGCTCTAAATCTCTCCCAGTCTTTTGCACACACCCTGCTACTTCCTTGCTTCGTCTATTCTGTGGTTCACCTTTTATCCTCTTCCAGCTTTCATCCAAAATCTTACTTACTCCAAAATACCAATATGAAACAATTATTTCCATTCTGCCACCAACCATAATACCATTCATTGCTCCATCTTCCTTTCGTCCATTAATCCTCAGAGTCTTACTCATGCTTACATTTACTCCCAACTTGCAAAAAATTTCAGATTCTTTCCCCAGATTTTAAAGCTTCTCTTCCCTATCCCCAATCAGTCATCTGCAAACATCATCCCAAATATATATATATATATATATATATATATATATATATATATATATATATATATATATATATATATATATATATATATAAACATCATACCTGTACTACATAAACCTTCCCATCTCCTACTTTGCTCAGTGAAATACAAACGCTGAAAACTTCTTCAAAGGTCCTCGGAAGATTGTCAGCACTATTCCTTAGAAAATGTCGGAACAAAAGAGCGCGCTAGGAGAGAGACATTCTTAAAAAGAGGCGCATCCACCCACGGAAGCTGCTGCTTCAGAGTTATGTCCTTTGAACCGTTTTTTGTCCCGTTTTATGTTTAGAGGTGTTACAGTTTTGGTTGTGATTGTGATATTAATAATATTAACTAGGCGGGGTTGTAGAATTTCCAGGATCACCGTAAAAAATATGTTGTATTTATGGCGTCTTTCAGTAATAATAATAATAATAATAATAATAATAATAATAATAATAATAATAATAATAATAATAATAATAACAACAACAACAACAAGTTCGTCACCATTAATATAAAAAGCATAGCAAAAAGGAAAAGGATAATAAAGGTATATGTTACTTAATTAACTGACACACATCAACTCTGTAAATGTTG
>JANJGK010000003.1:71907212-71974712 GCA_039081455.1 Macrobrachium rosenbergii | reverse complement strand
AAGATTCTTGCCTCACTGAGCACCATAAACAATGAGAAATTAGGAAAAGAGTTTGAGTCTACACAATTAGGAATAAATCATCATCTTACTTTGGTGCATTGGCCTTTGATTCTACGTTTACTGCAAATTTCCCAAGTCTGGAAGAGTATAAGGATAGGGGAAAATTAGGACCAATCAAAGCGAGCGGAGCTGATCCATGACGTCACAAGCCACGCCCTTTAGCTCCTTGGTCCCATATCCATTACTGCCAGTCACGATGCCTAAGACAAACTTCCCAGTTTCACAGCTTATGTCTTGTATGACTTATATGTTTTAGTCAGATGCATCTAAACATAATGCAACACTAATTTAACAACATAATATTCTTCAAATGAGATACACCGTGAAATATATTATGCATTATTGGCTTCTCCCTCTTGGCAATAGTGGTCAGTGCCTATTAATTCCTGCTCGCAAAGTCGATATTTACTGCATAAGTAATATTTTCATTGTGAGTTTCTAAATTATATACTTGAAAATGTATGTTTAATGCCATTTATAAAGAGTTGCGATCACTCATGAATCAAACAATACACAAGATGGTAAAAATGATGGTATCTGACCTGTTTGTAGGGGAAAATAGAGAGAGAGGTAGTAGGCTTACGCTACGGCTTTCTTTGGACATATGCTATTTCGCAGTAATGCACATTACTGTGCATTGTATAAAAGCAATATACTGGTCATTACTAGGTCATGAACAGGAATCAGACTGATATAGTCCCTACTATTTACAGGGACACAGTATCAGCTTCATTCATTAAATTACTTCAAGAGCTAATGTGCCCTTAATTAAGGAAACCTATGGCATTGTTGCTTTGGCGATCTAAGTTAGCCTACTGTAACCAAATATAATTACTTGACAAACTCATCCTGTCAGTAGCTAATCTGAAAAAGGTTGTTTTTCAAGGTGTACTTGATAGGCTGTTGTAAAAAAATGCCTTTTTGAGGTGGATTCCCTTTTGATAACCTTCCAAAAGAAAATGACGCTTAAGACTACATAAGTGTTGTGTGGTGCCCAACGCTTGTCACTTTGCCATTTCCAGTATTGTGTTTAAGAATGTGTGTGTGTTCGTAATTACGTGTCCTGTTTAGGCAATGGCATCATCTAAAATTGTGTTGTCACACGCCACCATTTGATTCACTACGTTTAACAGATATGTTGTGCTTTTAGTTTATTTTTGATAACGAACTTAAGAAATAGCTTGAAGTTTTTTATGTTGATTTGAAATTTGTAAGTCAGGTCTGTGCTTTTAGTTTATTTCTGATAACGAACTTAAGAATTAGCTTTAATTTTTTTATGTTGATTTGAAGTTTGTAAGTCAGGTCTGTGTTAACTCGTCTCGTTTCCACAATAAAACTCGAATGCAGAAGGGAAGGAGCAGCTTTTGGCCTATTTTTTTGTGCAGTTGGTCAGTTATTTGGTGTCGTGTTGTGTGTGTGTGTGTGTGTGTGTGTGTGTGTGTGTGTGTATGCTTTAGAAAGGGCTATTACTCTTATTCTTTGAACTTTGTAATTTTGGTTAGTTTGAGTGCCTTTCAGTTGTAACCCCGTTTCATTTATTTCTTATATATTTGCCTGTTTGATATGTTTAACCTTTAGCTATTAAATTAATTTTGAGGTTAAATTCAGCACGTGTTTTTCAATGTCCTTCCATCTTATTTCATTTTCCCGTGATCATAATTTAGCGAATGGTGAATATAATTTGATCAGGTAAACTTGAGTATTGAGTCCTCTAAGGTCTGAAAATCAACCCATGATTACTACTGTAGTAAGATGTATATATATATATATATATATATATATATATATATATATATATATATATATATATATATATATATATATATATATATATATATATATATATATATATATAAATGAGAGAGAGAGAGAGAGAGAGAGAGAGAGAGAGAGAGAGAGAGAGAGAGAGAGAGAGAGAGAGAGAGAGAGAGAGAGAGAGAGAGAGAGAGAGGCGCGTTCCTCTCGTCGTATCTCACAGACTTACAATCTGAGCCCATGTCTATAGGGACTGTTCAGTAAGTGGAAGTACTTAATTGTGGTACTATTCATTAATAAAATTAATGTGTTATTCTTGTTAGTACTGAATTCGGTTGAGATAGATCTCCCTGTAATTCAGAAACCGCAAAGGGCGCGTGGTGTTGTTACATAAGGACTTTGGCGGTTTTGACATACATATATACGTACACATATATCTATCTATCTATCTATCTATCTATCTATCTATCTATCTATCTATCTCAAGGCTTCCCCGAGTGCAAGGTTGCTTTCCCCTGCGTCTGAACTAAAATTGCCTTTATTCCATGTTTTTTTGCCTTCGACTTTCTCAAGAAACACCAAGCGTATATATATAATGTATGTGTACACACACACACACACACACACACACACCCTCTGGTGATCCGATGGCGGGAAACCGCGTCTATAAATTTTTCGCCGTAAGTGCTCCGATGACGCGAATTCCGCGCCATTCGTAAGTTATTTTCGGGGGAAATTCACCAAAAAAAAACGAGTCATCCGAAGAAGACGAGGACTGCGCCATTGCGCGGGCAGATCTTGTACATACAAGAAAACGTAAACAGGAAACCGGCATTTTCACATGTTAAACCTCTGAATGTAAAAATAGCAACGTTTCTTTTTCGTAAGAATTTACTTTTTTTTTTTTTTTACATATATTTCTGTCTTTCAACAACATTTCCGTCTTTCAGCTTCAATTGCTCAATTTTTTTCTGGGAACACATATTGCTTTTACGTGGGCTATTTATAGAAAATTTATTCAGCTTTCCATTGCAATTTTCAATATTTTCTTTGCGTTATGCATTACCGAGTAATTACGAAAAATGTAAGCGTAAATATGACCACTTGAGAACCCAGTCGAGCCGCGTAGTTCCACCTAGGGTTTACGAGTGCGGGAATAATTTTTTGTACGCCTGTTTGTGTATCTGTAAATAACTTCAGTGTGCATGTATTATATATCATTCGAACGGCCATTCTTTGTACTTTATCGAGCTGAACGCTGAACGGCAAAATGTAAAAATATCAACGTTTCTATATAAAAATCTTTAGCGAACAATTGACTGTACGTGAAACAAAACTTATCTTTGAGCTTCAATTGCTCAACTATTTACCGGCAACACATTAATTTTAGGTATTATATAATGTAGGAAATTTATTCAGCTTTCCATCGCAGTTTTCGTTTTTTTCCTAGCATTATTTATTACCGAGTAATTACGAAAAATGTCGGAGTTGAACGCGTTGAACGCCGTAGTTCGGCCGGATTTTATGCATGCGTAGATAATTTTTTGTGCGCTTGTAAATAACTTCAATGTGCATGTATTATATATCATCCGAACGGCCATTCTTTGCACTTTATCGTGCTGAACAGCAAAATGTAAAAATATCAACGTTTCTATATAGTAGTTGCCGCATATTTTCGTAGAAAGAGAGAGAAAAAGATTGTCCGTAATCTAACGACAATTGTTCAGTTTTATTCCAACAATACATATATCTTTATTTTGTGCGTTTTATAGTAAATTTATTCAGCTTTCTAATGCCACCTTTATTTTTTTTCTATCGTTATTCCTTACTTAGGTACGATACGAAACGTTAACATAAGTAGGTTGGAAAATCTGAAAATTGCACTCCGTAAAAAATTAGCATTTTTTAATCGGTAACAGCTAATTAGCAAACACATTTATAGCAAAACGATTCATTTCATGTGAAATTTCAAACATTCCCACACAATTTACCTGTCAAATAGACTCTAAAAACCTAATTATTATATTTTTAGTGATTATTTAAAAAAAAAAAGTCTACGATTTTCCTTAAAAATTTCACGTTCGTCACTTTTTTTCTATTATTTCTAAGCCTTGCAAAGATTTCCTGATTGCTTTAGGAAAAAATTCAATAATTTGCCGACATCATAAAACAAACCAGAAGCCTACATCAGTTATAGTTGGAACGTATCGATTTTTACAAAGAAACTTTTCCGGGCGAACCCAACTTTTCCCTCCACGGCATAAGTCGCGTACACGGTAGCGTTACAGGAACCCCCGTAATCGCGCGAGGCCTAATAAGTCATGTTAAGGTGGTAAACAAAGTACTTAATAAACCATCTTTTGTAATAATGTGAAAAGCCACGTATCAAAGACGCTTTTAATTTCGATGTCCTGCCCAGCAAATGTGAACAAAGATTAAGAAAAGATGGAAAATCTGTTGATGATTCTCATTAAAAAAAATAAATCGCTATTGTAAATTTGTACAGTACTTCCAGATGACCACTTTTAGACAAGTCTGCGAGAAAATTAACTTAGCAAACGGAAAAAAGACATAGACATGCAGCCAAGCTGCGACTCTCATCGTAATGTCTAGGTAGACGCATATGTTTTGCGATCAGCGAAGTTAAGCTGCTTTGGGTGTGGTCAGTAACTGGATGGGTGACCGTCACCGAAGCCTTGTTTTACGCTCTCGTATGAAAAGTGTTGCTTAGTTTCATTATGAGAATGTGTTATGTATGTAAATATACACGTAAATAATTAGTAAAATGAGAGGAACTGAATTCTGTGGTGGACTGGAATCCTGCACATCAACAAGTACGCCTTAACCACTTGCTTATAATACGAGAACAGGGGAAGGGTTCGACGTCACCACCGACGTCAGTTTTTTTTTTTTTTTTTTTAATTCTTCCTTTTATAAAATTTTTCTTGTAGATTTACATCCATATATACAATATAGTCTCATAATGAAAGAAAAGAAACCTTTTAAAAGCCGAGAGAGAGCATACAAGAGGGAATCAGTCGCGGTCACCTTTCCAGAGTACTGACCACACCCAAAGCAGCTTAACTTCGCTGATCTCAAAACAGCAGTGGCGTCTGCTTAAAACGCCGATAGTGACGCAAAATGAAGGTTATTCTATCAAATAATATATACATATTATGTAGCTTTCTTGTGCGGCTGTGCAAAAATTCCGATCGTATAGGGATATGCCTTATACGACCAGTATTTATTTATTTGTGGTGCTTGGTGGTAGAGTGATATGACCACTCGGTTATGCCACTCTACGAAGGAATCTGTCTTGGAACTCCTACAGTATCTAGAGGTTGACGCACCAGCGCCAAATCAAATCGCCTTAAATTACAATTATATTACTTCCTGCCAAAATTTACTATTCCCAAAACATTTCTGCCACCAACAAATGTCTTCTCTTTATAAAATCACGCATGAAATCCACCTTGAATTATATTAATTGCATAGAAAACATTTCAACAACGATCACCATCTCAAGTACCTTGCCATCGTCGTGGCGATGCGATTTTGTTTTCCTTCTCTTCGTCTTGAATGGTTGCTTGCGATCGCTGCTGGAAGTCCTCTTGGCTTTTTATTTCAGTCAATTTGGACGACATACTATATTATTTCCAATTTCAGTCTCACAGTGACCTCAATAAAAATAGCACGATTTATTTAGTCTCATAAAAATGTCCCTTTAGGTGCCGTAGATTTCTAAATTGGGAGAGTGAAGAGGCAGTCGGGTGGTCACCCTCTTGTTTGATGTTACGCCGAAATGTCAAAATAAAACAGACTTTTCTCAGTAAATAACCCATTTTTTTCTAATTTAATCTCGTATAAATGAATACCTATAAACAAACTGCTACTCTTACAATGACAAGGTTTGACGAGCCTTATTAGGTTGCATTTAGGAGGTACAAAAGATCGATAACCATCGGGTATAAGCGAAGATGATATACATTAGTTTGAGAAGAAAGAAGCAATAGGCCAGTTTAAAAGACACATCTCGCCTGCCATTTTTCCTACATATAGACTAGTTTAGTTCAGCAATACTGTACCATTTCTAGAATGACAGTTCATTTCCTAATTGCAGAATATTATGGCCTAGACATACAAGTCTCTAGAGAAGTTGATACCAGCTCCTAGTGTGGGCTCGATGAACAGTTATGCAAAAACTTAGTTTGTAGGACTATTTGCTTTAATAAATTTTTGTTAGGTTTGTTTTTGTTTTATTGAATAGATGATGACACCAGATTCCTTTGTACTACAATAATCTTTCGGCAGTTACATAAAATCTTGCGCGTTAATAAGTTTTGATTCCTTATCTCCCGTTTCCTTGCATGCAAACGATATGAACTTTATGTAATTAAATAGAAGTAAGGGGCTTTAAAATGGTGAACTCTTGTCGGAAACAAAAGGGCGACATTTAGTACAACATGGTAATTTCAGATCTGGCAGAAAACATTCATTCATTTTCGTAGTCACAAAGAAACAATCTTACTTTGTACAAGTACTACTGGCAATAGGGCTGTGTCGGCAAACCTTCAGTACGCGAGAGAATATTGAAACGTCATTAGAAAACAATGTTAAAAGCACAGACGAAGTACTGTAACATTTAACTATTATGGTTAATACGAAAAATGTTTGAACGATTATCGGGAAAAGCGAAACATTGAGAAGGAAATTAACTTGGCAATTCGAAAAAAGACGAAAACTTGCATCCATACTCATCATAACGTCTAGATAGACTCATATGTGCTAAAATAATATTGATCAGAATGAGAGGGAGAAGACATCGTACCGATAAACACACACACACACACACACACACACATATATATATATATATATATATATATATATATATATATATATATATATATATATATATATATATATATATATATATTTAGAGAGAGAGAGATAGTAAACTTATATTGAAATGAAAAGCAAAAGACGAAATGCAGCAGCGATCACGAACCATCTTTGTTTAAATTGGATGTATTCAAGACGAAGAGAAGAAAAACAAAATCGCATCGCCAAGACGATGGCAAGGTGCTTGAGATGGTGATCGTTGTTGAAATGTTTTCTATACAATTAATATAATTCAAGGTGGATTTCATGCGTGATTTTATAAAGAAAAGAGAAGTATTGGTGGCATAAGTGTTTTGGGAATAGTAAATGTTGGCAGGATGTAATATAATTGTAATTTAAGGCGATTTGATTTGGCGTTGGTGCGTCAACCTCTAGATACTGTAGGAGTTCCAAGACATATTCCTTCGTAGAGCGGCATAACCGAGTGGTCATATCTCTCTACCCCGCCGACCATAAATCAATGAAATACTGATCGTATAAGGCCTTCCCCTATACGATCGGAATTTCTTTGCAGCCGCACACGAAAGTTCCATGATATAAATATATTATTTGATAGAATAACCTTCATTTTGCGTCGCTAACGGCGTTTTAAGAAGACGCGACTTGGGTTTTTCGATCAGTGAAGTTAAGCAGGTTTGGGTGTGGTCAGTACTCTGGAAAGGTGACCGCCACTGAATCGCTGTCTTACGCTCTCTCTCGGCTTTCAAAAGGCTTCTTTTGTTTGATTATGAAAAGCTATTGTACACACACATATATATATATATATATATATATATATATATATATATATATATATATATATATATATATATATATGGAAGGGGAACGCATTATGGTGATTTTGCGAAGCTTTATTAAGCGACATTTTGGGGTCCAGCCCCATCATCACAGCTGCAAAAAGACGAACACACATAAAACATATAATAAAAAGATTCATCCTAAAAGCCAAAATAGCTATAATAAAATAAAAAAAAAGAAACACAAAGTGGTAAGAGAAGTGAAGGAAGAAGACGAGTGACTTGAAGAAGAAGCAGCAAAAGGTTGCAAGAACTCGTATGGTTATGCCAGGTAGAGAGGGGTTGCGGTAGTTTGGTTGTTAATTTTGGAACTATTGCTGTTATTAACAGCGATTGGAAGACCGCAAGCTGTTGCGGGGAAGACGCCCTGTAATGATTTTAAAACGTAGAAAGAGAGAGAAAAAGATTGTCCGTAATCTAACGACAATTGTTCAGTTTTATTCCAACAATACATATAGCTTTATTTTGTGCGTTTTATAGGAAATTTATTCAGCTTTCTAATGCCACCTTTATTTTTTTTCTATCGTTATTCCTTACTTAGGTACGATACGAAACGTCAACATAAGTAGGTTGGAAAATCTGAAAATTGTACTCCGTAAAAAATTAGCATTTTTTAATCGGTAACAGCTAATTAGCAAACACATTTATAGCAAAACGATTCATTCCATGTGAAATTTCAAACATTCCCACACAATATACGTGTCAAATAGACTCTACAAACCTAATTATTATATCTTTAGTGATTATTTAAAAAAAAAAAGTCTACGATTTTCCTTAAAAATTTCACGTTCGTCACTTTTTTTCTATTATTTCTAAGCCTTGCAAAGGTTTCCTGATTGCTTTAGGAAAAAATTCAATAATTTGCCGACATCATAAAACAAACCAGAAGCCTACATCAGTTATAGTTGGGACGTATCGATTTTTACAAAGAAACTTTTCCGCGCGAACCCAACTTTTCCCTCCACGGCATAAGTCGCGTACAGGGTAGCGTTACAGGAACCCCCGTAATCGCGCGAGGCCTAATAAGTCATGTTAAGGTGGTGAACAAAGTACTTAATAAACCATCTTTTGTAATAATGTGAAAAGCCACGTATCAAAGACGCTTTTAATTTCGATGTCCCGCCCAGCAAATGTGAACAATGATTAAGAAAAGATGGAAAATCTGTTGATGATTCTCATTAAAAAAAATAAATCGCTATTGTAAATTTGTACAGTACTTCCAGATGACCACTTTTAGACAAGTCTGCGAGAAAATTAACTTAGCAAACGGAAAAAAGACATAGACATGCAGCCAAGCTGCGACTCTCATCGTAATGTCTAGGTAGACGCATATGTTTTGCGATCAGCGAAGTTAAGCTGCTTTGGGTGTGGTCAGTAACTGGATGGGTGACCGTCACCGAAGCCTTGTTTTACGCTCTCGTATGAAAAGTGTTGCTTAGTTTCATTATGAGAATGTGTTATGTATGTAAATATACACGTAAATAATTAGTAAAATGAGAGGAACTGAATTCTGTGGTGGACTGGAATCCTGCACATCAACAAGTACGCCTTAACCACTTGCTTATAATACGAGAACAGGGGAAGGGTTCGACGTCACCACCGACGTCAGTTTTTTTTTTAATTCTTCGTTTTATGAATTTTGAGTGCAGGTTTACATCCATATATAGAATATAGTCTGATAATGAAAGAAAAGAAGCCTTTTAAAAGCCGAGAGAGAGCATACAAGAGGGATTGAGTGGCGGTCACCTTTCCAGAGTACTGACCACACCCAAACCTGCTTAACTTCGCTGATCTCAAAACGGCCGTTGCGTGTTGTTAAAACGCCGTTAGCGACGCAAAATGAAGGTTATTCTATCAAATAATATATTTATATCATGGAACTTTCGTGTGCGGCTGCAAAGAAATTCCGATCGTATAGGGGAAGGCCTTATACGATCAGTATTTCATTGATTTATGGTCGGCGGGGTAGAGAGATATGACCACTCGGTTATGCCGCTCTACGAAGGAATATGTCTTGGAACTCCTACTGTATCTAGAGGTTGACGAACCAACGCCAAATCAAATCGCCTTAAATTACAATTATATTACATCCTGCCAACATTTACTGTTCCCAAAACACTTCTGCCATCAACACATCTCTTCTCTTTATAAAATCACGCATGAAATCCACCTTGAATTATATTAATTGCATAGGAAACATTTCAACAACGAGCGCTATCTCGAGCACCTTGCCATCGTCGTGGCGATGCGATTTTGTTTTTCTTCTCTTCGTCTTCAATGACGACGTCCAATGGAAACAAAGATGGCAGCTTGCGATCGCTTCTGCAAGTCCTCCTTGCTGTTCATTTTGGTCAATTTGGGCGACATGCTATATTATTTCCAATTTCAGTCTCACAGTGACCTCAATAAAAACAGCACGATTTATTTAGTCTCATAAAAATGTCCCTTTAGGTGCCGTAGATTTCTAAAATGGGAGAGTGAAGAGGCAGTCTGGTAGTCACCCACAATATGATATTACACAAAAATGTCGAAACAAAACGAAGACTGTTCTCAGTATACAGCCCATTTTTTCTACTTTAATCACGTATATCTGAATACCTCTAAACTGTACCACTTCTAGAATGACAGTTCATTTCCTAAATCCTAGAATATCATGGCCTAGACATGCAAGGCTCTAGAGAAGTTGAGATTAGCTCCTAGTGTGTGCTCGATGAACAGTTATGCAAAAACTTAGTTTGTAGGACTATTTGCTTTAATATATTTTGGTTAGGTTTGTTTTTGTTTTATTGAATAGATGATGACACCAGATTCCTTTGTACTACAATAATCTTTCGGCAGTTACATAAAATCTTGCGCGTTAATAAGTTTTGATTTCTTATCTCTTGTTTCCTTGCATGCAAATGACAGTAACTTTATGTAAGTAAATAGAAGTAAGGGGCTTTAAAATGGTGAACTCTTGTCGAAAACAAAAGGGCGACATTTAGTACAACATGGTAATTTCAGATCTGACAGAAAACATTCATTCATTTTCGTAGTCACAAAGAAACAATCTTACTTTGTACAAGTACTACTGGCAATAGGGCTGTGTCGGCAAACCTTCAGTACGCGAGAGAATATTGAAACGTCATTAGAAAACAATGTTAAAAGCACAGAGGAAGTACTGTAACATTTAACTATTATGGTTAATACGAAAAATATTTGAACTATTATCGGGAAAAGCGAAACATTGAGAAGGAAATTAACTTGGCAATTCGAAAAAAGACGAAAACTTGCATCCATACTCATCATAACGTCTAGATAGACTCATATGTGTTAAAATAATACTGATCAGAATAAGAGGGAGAAGACATCGTATCGATAAACACACACACGCACACACATATATAATATATATATATATATATATATATATATATATATATATATATATATATATATTTAGAGAGAGAGGGATAGTAAACTTATATTGAAATGGAAAGCAAAAGACGAAATGCAGCAGCGATCACGAACCATCTTTGTTTAAATTGGATGTATTCAAGACGAAGAGAAGAAAAACAAAATCGCATCGCCACGACGATGGCAAGGTGCTTGGGATGGTGATCGTTGTTGAAATGTTTCCTATGCAATTAATATAATTCAAGGTGGATTTCATGTGTGATTTTATAAAGAGAAGAGATGTGTTGGTGGCAGAAGTGTTTTGGGAACAATAAATGTTGGCAGGATGTAATATAATTGTAATTTAAGGCGATTTGATTTGGCGTTGGTGCGTCAACCTCTAGATACTGTAGGAGTTCCAAGACATATTCCTTCGTAGAGCGGCATAACCGAGTGGTCATATCTCTCTACCCCGCCGACCATAAATCAATGAAATACTGATCGTATAAGGCCTTCCCCTATACGATCGGAATTTCTTTGCAGCCGCACACGATAGTTCCATGATATAAATATATTATTTGATAGAATAACCTTCATTTTGCGTCGCTAACGGCGTTTTAAGAAGACGCGACTTGGGTTTTTCGATCAGTGAAGTTAAGCAGGTTTGGGTGTGGTCAGTACTCTGGAAAGGTGACCGCCACTGAATCGCTGTCTTACGCTCTCTCTCGGCTTTCAAAAGGCTTCTTTTGTTTGATTATGAAAAGCTTTTGTACATGTATATATATATATATATATATATATATATATATATATATATATATATATATATATATATATATATATATGGGAGGGAAACGCATTATGGTGATTTTGCGAAGCTTTATTAAGCGACATTTTGGGGTCCAGCCCCATCATAACAGCTGCAAAAAGACGAACACACATAAAATATAATAAAAAGATTCATCCTAAAAGCCAAAATAGTTATAATAAAATAAAAAAAGAAACACAAAGTGGTAAGAGAATGACCATTTCAAGTGAAGGGAAGAAGACGAGGGACTCGAAGAAGAAGCAGCAGCGAAAGGTCCCAAGAACTCGTATGGTTATGCCAGGTAGAGAGGGGTTGCGGTAGTTTCGTTGTTAACTTTGGAACTATTGCTTTTATGAAAAGCAATTCGAAGACCGCAATCTGTTGGGGGGAAGAAGCCCTGTAATGATTTTAAAACGTTTATATTCTGTATTAAATTTGCTGTTCGATAACTTACCTTAAGAAGCCTACGGGAGGCCCCGACATAATTTTATATTATTTGTTAAATTTGCTGTTCGATAACTCACCTTAAGAAGCCTACGGGAGGCCCCGACATAATTTCCCAAACTACATATGGGACACGAAAGTAAATAGGCCGCATTGGATGTCACAAGAGGCTTATATTTTCATTATACCTGAATAAGGACCGAATAGTTAATGGGTTTCTTAAGATTATTTCGCATTTTATGGCCGGACAATGTTCACATCTTGAACGTTTAACTTGTGTATAAAACGTTGTATCTCTGATAAACGGGACACTATCACAGAGTGGCATTCTTGGTGCAGTCGATCTGTTATTTTTCCCTATTAATTTATTATTTAGGAACTTACATTGTAAAGTTGTTTAAAGAAAACTTAGCTGGATAGCAGTTTTCCATGAAGTATTGTCGTAAAAGAGTTATTTCATAGTGAAATTTGGATAAGCCAGAGGGGAGAGAATAGGCTCTGTGGAAGAGTATGCAAATTTTTTATTAGCTTTATTTGATGGAGAAAAACATAATATATTTGGACTAACAAGTACTGAATTTCTTTACCCTCATATGCGATTACTGTCAGGACCAGTATAAAAAAATATATTGTAAGAAATCGCGTATCACTTGAATTACATTCTTTGCGAAATACGTGTCATAAATTCATGATGAAATTGTTCCTACGAAAAATTCTTGAGAACCAGATCGAAGCTGGAACCATTCATTAAAATGAAAACAAAACAAAACCAAAATATTAAGCCATACAGTTTTACAAACCAAGGCTTTCTATAACTATTCATCGAGCCCACACTATGGACTTTACTAGTATCAACTTCTATAGGCTTGCTTGTGCAGTCCATAATATTCTAGAACTAAGGAAATGAAGTATAATTCTAGAAATGGTACAGTATTTCTAGATCAGTGGAGTCTATGTGGGAAAAATGTGAACCGAGACAGTGTCTTTAAACGGGCTTAATGTTTGTTGCCTCTCAAACTGTATCTGTTCGGCCTATACCCGATGGTTGTCTATCTTTGTACTTTCTAAATGCAGCCTAAGAAGGCTCGTCAAACCTTATAATTAGAGGAATAGAGGTTTTAGGGGTAATATGATACACGAGAATCAAATCGAAGAAACGTTTTATTTCGATAGTTTATACAAAAGTTACATGGTATGAATGTATTATTTGATGGAAAACCCTTCCCAATGCGGCACTAATGTGTTGTAAGAAGGTACGACATATGTTTTGCGATCAGCGAAGTTAAGCTGCATTGGGTGTGGTCAGTAACTGGATGAGTGACCGTCACCGAAGCCTTGTTATGCTCTCTCGTATGAAAAGTGTTGCTTAGTTTCATTATGAGAATGTGTTATGTATGTAAATATACACGTAAATAATTAGTAAAAAGAGAGGCACTGAATTCTGTGGTGGACTGGAATCCTGCACATCAACAAGAAATCGCCTTAACCACTTGCTTATAATATGAGAACAGGGGAAGGGTTCGACGTCACCACCGACGTCAGTTTTTTTTTTTTTTTTTAATTCTCCGTTTTATAAAATTTTTCGTGTAGATTTACATCCATATATACAATATAGTCTCATAATGAAAGAAAAGAAACCTTTTAAAAGCCGAGAGAGAGCATACAAGAGGGAATCAGTCGCGGTCACCTTTCCAGAGTACTGACCACACCCAAAGCAGCTTAACTTCGCTGATCTCAAAACAGTAGTGGCGTCTGCTTAAAACGCCGATAGTGACGCAAAATGAAGGTTATTCTATCAAATAATATATACATATTATGTAGCTTTCTTGTGCGGCTGTGAAAAAATTCCGATCGTATAGGGATATGCCTTATACGACCAGTATTTATTTATTTGTGGTGCTTGGTGGTAGAGTGATATGACCACTCGGTTATGCCACTCTACGAAGGAATCTGTCTTGGAACTCCTACAGTATCTAGAGGTTGACGCACCAGCGCCAAGTCAAATCGCCTTAAATTACAATTATATTACTTCCTGCCAAAATTTACTATTCCCAAAACATTTCTGCCACCAACAAATGTCTTCTCTTTATAAAATCACGCATGAAATCCACCTTGAATTATATTAATTGCATAGAAAGCATTTCATCAACGATCACCATCTCAAGCACTTTGCCATCGTCTTGGCGATGCGATTTTGTTTTTCTTCTCTTCGTCTTGAATACATTCAATTGAAACAAAGATGGTTCGTGATCGCTGCTGCATTTCGTCCCTTGCTTTTCATTCCAATATAAGTTTATTATCTCTCTCGCTTTATATATATATATATATATATATATATATATATATATATATATATATATATATATATATATATATATATATATATATATATTTGTGTGTGTGTTTATCGGTACGATGTCTTCTCCCTCTTATTCTGATCAGTATCATTTTAACACATATGAGTCTATCTAGACGTTATGATGAGTATGGCTGCAAGTTTTCGTCTTTTTTCGAATTGCCAAGTTAATTTCCTCCTTAATGTTTCGCTTTTCCCCATAAACGTTCAAACATTTTTCGTATTAACCATAATAGTTAAATGTCACAGTACTTCGTCTGTGCTTTTAATATTGTTTTCTAATGACGTTTCAATATTCTCTCGCGTACTGAAGGTTTGCCGACACAGCCCTATTGCCAGTAGTACTTGTACAAAGTAAGATTGTTTCTTTGTGACTACGAAAATGAATGAATGTTTTCTGCAAGATCAGAAATTACCATGTTGTACTAAATGTCGCTCTTTTGTTTCCGACAAGAGTTCACCATTTTAAAGCCCCTTACTTCTATTTACTTACATAAAGTTACTGTCATTTGCATGCAAGGAAACAAGGGACAAGAAATTAAATCTTATTAACGCGCAAGATTTTATGTAACTGCCGAAAGATTATTGTAGTATAAAAGAATCTGGTGTCATCATCTATTCAATAAAACAAAAACAAACCTAACCAAAATATATTAAAGCAAATAGTCCTACAAACTAAGTTTATGCATAACTTTATCGAGCCCACACTAGGAGCTAGTCTCAACTTCTCTAGAGACTTGCATGTCTAGGCGATGATATTCTAGAAAATTTAGGAAATGAACTGTCATTCTACAAATGGTACAGTTTAGAGGTATTCAGATATACGTGATTAAAGTAGAAAAAATGGGCTGTATACTGAGAACAGTCTTTGTTTTGTTACGACATTTTGGTGTAATATATTGTGGGTGACCACCAGACTGCCTCTTCACTCTCCCAATTTAGAAATCTACGGCATCTAAAGGGACGTTTTCATTAGACTAAATAAATCGTGCTATTTTTATTGAGGTCACTGTTTGACTGAAATTGGAAATAATATAGTATGTCGTCCAAATTGACCTAAATGAAAAGCAAGGAGGATTTGCAGAAGCGATCGCAAGCTGCCATCTTTGTTTCCATTGGACGTCGTCATTCAAGACGAAGAGAAGAAAAACAAAATCGCATCGCCAAGACGATGGCAAGTTGCTCGAGATGGTGATCGTTGTTGAAATGTTTTCTATGCAATTAATATAATTCAAGGTGGATTTCATGCGTGATTTTATAAAGAGAAGAGATGTGTTGGTGGCAGAATTGTTTTGGGAACAGTAAATGTTGGCAGGATGTAATATAATTGTAATTTAAGGCGATTTGATTTGGCGTTGGTGCGTCAACCTCTAGATACAGTAGGAGTTCCAAGACGTATTCCTTCGTAGAGCGGCATAACCGAGTGGTCATATCTCTCTACCCCGCCGACCATAAATCAATGAAATACTGATCGTATAAGGCCTTCCCCTATACGATCGGAATTTCTTTGCAGCCGCACACGAAAGTTCCATGATATAAATGTATTATTTAATAGAATAACCTTCATTTTGCGTCGCTAACAGCTTTTTATGATCATGCAACGGCCTTTTTGAGATCAGCGAAGTTAAGCAGGTTTGGGTGTGGTCAGTACTCTGGAAAGGTGACCGCCACTCAATCCCTCTTGTATGCTCTCTCTCTCGGCTTTTAAAAGGCTTCTTTTCTTTCATTATGAGACTATATTGTACATATGGATGTAAATCTACACTCAAAATTTATAAAACGAAGAATTAAAAAAAAAAAAACTGACGTCGGTGGTGACGTCGAACCCTTTCCCTGTTCTCTTATTATAAGCAAGTGGTTAATTAAGTCGGTTTCTTGTTGGTGTGCAGGATTCCAGTCGATCACAGAATTCAGTTCCTCTCATTTTACTAATTATTTACGTGTATATTTACATACATAACACATTCTCATAATGAAACTAAGCAACACTTTTCATACGACAAAGTATAAGAAGGCTTCGGTGACGGTCACCCATCCAGTTACTGACCACACCCAATGCAGCTTAACTTCGCTGATCGCAAAACAGATGTCGTACCTTCTCACAACACAGCAGTGTCGCGAAAGGAAGGATACTCCATCAAATAATACATTCATATCACGTAACTTTTGTATAAACTATCGTAATAAAACGACGCCTCTTCCGAGCTAATTGCCCGTTTCTTCGATTTGATTCTCGTGTATCATATTACCCCCAAAACCTCTATTCCTCTAATTATAAGGTTTGACGAGCCTTCTTGGGCTGCATTTAGGATGTACAAAGATAGATAACCATCGGGTATAGGTCGAACAGATACAGTTTCAGAGGCAACAAACATTAAGCCCCTTTAAAGACACTGTCTCGGTTCACATTTTTCCCACATAGACTCCACTGATCCAGAAATACTGTACCATTTCTAGAATTATAATTAATTACCTTAGTTCTAGAGTATTATGGACGGCACAAGCAAGTCTATAGAAGTTGAGACAAGTAAAGTCCATAGTGTGGGCTCGATGAATAGTTATGCAAAGCCTTGGTTTGTAGAAGTAGTTGCTTTAATATTTTTGTTTTGTTTTGTTTTCATTTTAATGAATGGTTCCAGCTTCGATCTTGTTCTCGAGAATTTTTCGTAGGAGCAACGTCATCTTGAATTTATGACACGCTTTTCGCAAAAGGTAATTCAAGTGACACTCGATTTCTTACAATATATTTTTCTATACTGGTCCTGACAGTAATCACATATGAGGGTAGAGAAATTCAGTACTTGTTAGTCGAAATATATTTTGTTTTTCTCCGTTAAATAAAGCTTCTCAAAAATTTGCATACTCTTACACAGAGCCTATTCCCTCTCCTCAGGCTTGTCCAAATTTCACTATGAAATAACCCTTTTACGACAATACTTCGTGGAAAACTGCTATCCAGCTAAGTTTTCTTTAAACAACTTTACAATGTAAGTTCCTAAATAATAAATTAATAGGGAAAAATAACAGATCGACTGCACCAGGAATGCCACTCTGTGATATGTCCCCTTTATCAGTGATAGAACGTTTTATACACAAGTTAAACGTTCAATATGTGAACATTGTCCGGCCATAAAATGCGAATTAATCATAAGAAACACATTAAATATTGGTTCCCTATTTAGATATAAAGGAAAATTGAGCCTCTTTTGACCTCCAATGTGGTCTATTTATTTTCGTGTCCCAGATGTAGTTTGGGAAATTACGTCGGGGCCTCCCGTAGGCTTCTTAAGGTGAATAATCGAACGGCAAATTTAATAAGTTACGTGATATGAATATATTATTACCTTTGCGGCACTAATGGCGTTTTAAGAAGACACGACATCTGTTTTGCGATCAGCGAAGTTAAGCTGCTTTGGGTGTGGTCAGTAACTGGATGGGTGACCGACACCGAAGCCTTGTTTTATGCTCTCGTATGAAAAGGGTTGCTTGGTTTCATTACGAGAATGTGTTATGTATGTAAATATACACGTAAATAATCAGTAAAATGATAGGAACTGAATTCTGTGGTGGACTGGAATCCTACACATCAACAAGAAATCGCCTTAACCACTTGCTTATAATACGAGAACAGGGGAAGGGTTCGACGTCACCACCGACGTCAGTTTTTTTTTTTTTTTTTTTAATTCTTCGTTTAATAAATTTTGAGTGTAGATTTACATTCATATATACAATATAGTCTGATAATGAAAGAAAAGAAGCCTTTTAAAAGCCGAGGGAGAGCATACAAGAGGGATTGAGCTGCGGTCACCTTTCCAGAGTACTGACCACACCCAAAGCTGCTTAACTTCACTGATCTCAAAACAGCAGTCGCGTCTGCTTAAAACGCCGATAGTGACGCAAAATGAAGGTTATTCTATCAAATAATATATTTATATCATGGAACTATCGTGTGCGGCTGCAAAGAAATTCCGATCGCAAAGTCGATATTTACTGCATAAGTAATATTTTCATTGTGAGTTTCTAAATTATATACTTGAAAATGTATGTTTAATGCCATTTATAAAGAGTTGCGATCACTCATGATTCAAACAATACACAAGATGGTAAAAATGATGGTATCTGACCTGTTTGTAGGGGAAAATAGAGAGAGAGGTAGTAGGCTTACGCTACGGCTTTCTTTGGACATATGCTATTTCGCAGTAATGCACATTACTGTGCATTGTATAAAAGCAATATACTGGTCATTACTAGGTCATGAACAGGAATCAGACTGATATAGTCCCTACTATTTACAGGGACACAGTATCAGCTTCATTCATTAAATTACTTCAAGAGCTAATGTGCCCTTAATTAAGGAAACCTATGGCATTGTTGCTTCGGCGATCTAAGTTAGCCTACTGTAACCAAATATGATTACTTGACAAACTCATCCTGTCAGTAGCTAATCTGAAAAAGGTTGTTTTTCAAGGTGTACTTGATAGGCTGTTGTAAAAAAAATGCCTTTTTGAGGTGGATTCCCTTTTGATAACCTTCCAAATGTCCTTACCTGATTGGTACTTGTCATTCATTGTGTACAAATATATAAAAAGTTTTTTATTGAATATTTTTTTGCTTTTGACTTTGACTTTTCATAGTTTGTGTACAAATAAATAAAAAGGGATAATACAATTTAGTACTGAATATTTTTAGCAAGCACTTATGTGATTTTTGTTTAAAATTCATTGTGTACAAAGAAAACGCTGATTATTTAATTTATATTTTAATATATTTTAGCAAACCCTTCGTACTTGTCATTCATTGTGTACAAAGAATTAAAACCAGTGTTTCATTAGTATTTAATATTTTTAGCAATGATAGGAGTACAGAATACCTATTTATGGAGTTACAGTAGACTTTTTACTGAGCTGAACTAGAGCAGAATTGAGGCATAAATTTATTAGAACTGCGATATGCTTTAAAATAAATATGGGTGACAATTTTTTCCAAAATCTCTTTTAACGGAAAATTTTATACAAATATTCAACATGAATTAATTAAAGCCAGGGATAACGGTAGTATATGAGTGTACCACTACTTTCATACAAGCTCACACTCAATAGCCAAATGTATGCCTTGAATTAATTGCATAAATTTGTCATCAAAACTGTATCCTCCACATTTCATTTAAGCATAAGGCAGTTATTATTTTAGGACTGTACATAATACCTTTTTATAGCCTGAAACAACAGGCAGTAACGCCTGAAAAACATTCCATGCTCGAGTAGGCCAGTGGTAAACGTTAAGATTGGCAAAATCCTTATATACACACACACACACATGTGTATATATATAAGTACATATATGTATATATATAAATATATATATACACATACACATATACACATACACACACACACACACACACACACACATATATATATATATATAGTCTCGGTAATTGGGCGGCTACTTGGAAATCTTAGCTTAATGATAAATAATATTGTCAAGACCAGGAAGAACATTCTTTATTGTACAAGCTTTCGAGGTACAAAACCTCATCATTATTCTTAATAATATATGTGAAAACCATTTATCAGTGTTTGGACTTAATAAAATAGACTTGCAAAAATTATTACATTTAGCAACTGCTGATGGCATTTTTACTTTTGATGGTAAATTATATAATCAAATAGATGGAGTAGCTATGGGAAATTCCCTTGGACCTGTATATGCGGATTGCTTCATGGGTTATTGTGAAAGGATTTGGATGTCTGAATGCCCTAATGCTTTCAAACCTTTGTATTACCGTAGGTATGTAGATGATACTTTCCTTGTGTTTAAGGAATTATCACATGTTGATTTGTTTTTTGAATATTTTAATTCTCGTCACCCTAACATTCCTTTTACTTGTGAGACGGAACAGGATAATAAGCTGTCATTTTTAGATGTACAGGTATACGGAAATAGTGGCAAATTTGAGACCTCTGTTTATAGGAAAAGTACTTTTACTGGCTTGGGATTGAATTACCTCAGTTTTTCGCCAAAGTTGTATAAGATGAACTCAATACGCACTTTGATTAATAGAGCCTACAATGTTTGTTGTGATTTTAATTTATTTCATCAAGATATGGTTTTCCTCCAGAATTATTTTTCTGAAAACTCATATCCCATTTTTGTATTTTACAAAGTTCTAAAAAATTTTTTAAATGAAAAGTTTTGTCCCAGACCGGTGTACAGTACTGCTAGTAAAGATGTAAAGTACATTAAATTGCCTTACCTTGGTCATAGTAGCTTTATGGTCCGAAAAAAGTTACAAGAAATACTTAAGCATTGTTTCCCTCAAATCAGTTTCCGGTTTGTTTTCTGTAATCCTTTTACAATAAGATCACTTTTGAGAGAGAAGCCTACTTTGCCTGTGGACCTTAATTCCTGTGTCGTTTACTTGTTCACTTGTTCGCAGTGTGGTCTCCGATACGTGGGATCTAGTTCCCGCTGGCTCAGACACAGAATTTTGGAACACAGAGGTCTTTCTATTAGAACTAGGTTTCCCCTTTCCAACCCACCCTTTTCTGCCATTAGAGAACACAGTTTAGCACAGGACCATCCTTTCACTGACCTGGATTTTCGGGTAATGTGTTTTTGTTCAAATAGACTGGACCTTTTAATTTCAGAGTCGCTGACTATTAAAAAGATGAAGCCGGAATTGAACAACTCGTCTGGTATTCAACTAGCTATCGTGTAATTTCATAGTAGGTACTCAATTAGGTCGTTAAATATTTTACTTTGTGAGTGGTAGTTTGTTTACATTTCACTTTAGTTTTATTTTCATATTTTTATGTTTGTGTTTTTAATTTTTCGTTATTTTACGTCTCACCCTTTTAGTTTGTATTTACTTGTTCATTTTATATATTTCGTTAGTATTTTTGCTGAAGATTTATTATGACAATTCATTTTATTGTAATTTTATTGATTCTCATCCTTGTCGGTTTTTTCAGCCTGATGATGAGGTTTTATACCTCGACAGCTTGTACAATAAAGAATGTTCTTCCTGGTCTTGGCAATATTATTTATCATTAAGCTATATATATATATATATATATATATATATATATATATATATATATATATATATATATATATATATATATACATGATGAGAATTCATTTTTGACAAGTGTGGTTATAATGAGGTAAATGAGAACTCAGTCCTGAAACATGAGTTTATTCCATCGTTTCGAGAGGTCTTCTTCTGGGAACTGACAAAGTACAGGTAGTAGCAAGTACTGTATATATACAAAATCATATTCCCTAGGGCTGCACTAATGCTTTAATCTCCTTACCCTACCCACACTTGCAGCCCTAGGGAATATGATTGCTATAACCTGTACTTTATCAGTTCCCTGGAGACCTCAGCCTTCGAAACATTGGAATAAACTCATGTTCCAGGACTGGGTTCTCCTTTATCTCCATATATATATATATATATATATATATATATATATATATATATATATATATATATATATATATATATATATAACACACACATACAGTACTTTACAGTACAGATCCTTGGGGGCTAAAATGGACTTAATGCTGAGCTGAGACTTAAATTTATACAACAATGAAAGCCAAATAAAACAAACTGCATTGAAATAATATACAGGTAAATGTTCAGAGCTTGTTTATATATACATATATATTCAACTCACAAGAAGTACTTTAGGGATGAGAAAAAAAGTATACAGCACAGTCCAGCACATAACACCACATCCTGTCAACATTTTAGCAGCAACTTACTTCAGTTGTCCTCTACCTCAGTGACCACTGCCATGCGACTTAGTATTTGCAACATTGCACTGTACATTCTGAGCAAGGGTGCGGGGACGCTTTGGGTTTGATGACAGAGCTGATGCTGGTTGACGTCCTTTACTGAAGGGGGTTGCTCCTCTTGGCATTCCTGGGGATCGTCATGCTATTGTAGTTGGTTGGCAAGGAATCTTGCCACGACCAGCTCCACTATACTGTATGTCATCGACGAGCCTGCACAATTCAGCAAGTTGTTCAGCTGATTTGTAGTTTTAACTGAAGGTATTCGCCGAAGGAATTTTTGCAGGGCCACTTCGGTTTCTGAATTACCATACTGAGCAGTTGTTTCAACTTACAATGTGGAGGTGTCACCAATGCCCAAACCCCAACATGATGCACATACCTAGTACAGGACTGTTGTGAAAATAAAGCGAGGCTCATATAAATATTATCAAATGACACAGTTCCTTCTTGAATAAAATCAGCCACATCAATTTTTCCCTCACGCACCATGACTGTATATGTAAGCCCCACGGCTTTCCATTAGGGTCCAAGTATACTTAAGACTTTGGATTCCCTGCCCTATACGCTGTAGTCATAAATGCTATATACTAATACTAAATATAATATATTTACCCTGTTGCAATTTTCTTTAATCCTTTGTGCTTTACACGTGATGGCACAGCAGACTTTGCAAAGTGAAACATTTTTCTTTCGCAGCCAACTGGGTATAATTTATAAGAATTGAAACACTGCTTATTTTTTTACACAAAAAAATGTCTTTCCAATGCTTGAATTCTTCTCTGCACTTGACATTGGCTCTAAGTTTTACACAGTCTTGTTCATATTTAATGTCAACGCTTTTAAAGCCGTCACTTTCAAAGTCCAAGATTAAATTCATCTTGATGGGAGCGGAAGTGCCGCGAAGTTCTTGGCCTCCTGTCCGGAGTCTGTAGTGCTAATTGCAGGTCAGATACTGTAACATCATATTTACCATACCATCATTTTTACTAACTTGTGTATTGTTTGATTCATCCCATGAGTGATCGCAACTCTTTATAAATGGCATTAAACATGCATTTTCAAGTATATGATTTAGAAACTCGTGATGAAAATATTACTTATGCAGTAAATATCGACTTTGCGAGCAGGAATGAACAGGCACTGACCACTATTGCCAAGAGGGAGAAGCCATTAACGCATAATATATTTCACGGTGTATCTCATATGAAGAATATATTGTTAAATTAGTGTTGCATTATGTTTAGATGTATCTGACTAAAATGTATAAGTCAGACAAGCCGTAAACTGTGAAATTGGGAAGTTTTCTTCGGCATCGTGACTGGCAGTAATGGATATGGGACCGAGGAGCTAAAAGGCGTGGCTTGTGACGTCATGGATCAGCTCTGCGTGCTTTGATTGGTCCTAATTTTCCCCTATCCCTATACTCCTCCAGACTTGGGAAATATGCCTCCGGGACATGTTGATATTTTGGCGCGCAACTTTTGATAGCCTTGACTTGAATGGGTTGGGATAGACCAACAGAGTTTTTTTCTTTTTGGTCGGGGGTTGGGGGGCCGGGCCGCTGGGGAGGTTGATTTGAAATATTTTCAAAGTGAAATATATTAGAAATGAGTTAGAATGGAGTAGTCCCAATACCAGATTTGATCTTCCATGTTTTAACAGGCAGATGTGTCGTGTCTGTTGTAGATTTACTGTTCCGTAAAATTAGGGATATCAGCTGTACTCTAGGCTGGTATTCCAGTTTTAATCTAATTAGATGTCATAGATTTATTGCATGTTTGAAAAGAGGCGCTGCGTCGTACATCTGAACAAAGAATCGTTTTTGAAGCACATGAAATACTTTCCAATGTGATGGTACCCTTTTATTGGGAAATTAAGCAATTTTTGAACTGGGTGGCCCTGTACAGTATTCCTGCCGGAAAAAAGCAATAACTATTTAGAAAGCATTAATAATTACTTAAAAAGCAGAAGAAGAAAGGAGACAATACTTATTGCTAACAATGCTTGCCTAAAGACCGTCCTTTTTTCTTTCAGAATAGTGCATTGAGGCTCCTCCTTGCTTGCTATGTATCTGGAAAAAACTAGTTTGACCACTGTCAGTGTTACTGTAGTCGATAGCTTTGATAGCAGCTAAGGGAATGATCGAACCATACCAGTCTTGCCCGAAGGAATGCGTAGTAGTATTTCCTATCCGATATGATAATCTGATCTGGACACAGCTGGTTCGTCCTAGTAAATTCTTGTTGGCTATATATGTTGTTCTCTGTAGATGTGGGAATAGCTTTGAAATTATAACTTTTTGGCATTCTGAGCGTTTCTGGGGAATGGACCTTTATCAGTGTCTCACTTTTGTTAACGAAATGACAGAGTATTCAGAGTAACGGGATTTTAACTGATCATGTAAAAATCTATATTCTTATATATAATAATATTGGAAATTTTGAAATGCCATTTGGACACTAGCGGATCCAGAAAAATTTCATGGGGCGTGCACCAATTTTCATAGTATTCATACATACATACATACATACATACATACATACATTGGCCTATATAAGTATATAAATTTTATATTATTTCTATAATAGGTTTTTTATTTTTTCCTATTTTTATATTTCTCATTTATGTTGTTATTTTCTAAATCTTCAATATTATTATTTTGTCATTAATTTTTAAGGGGGGGGGGAAGGGCACGTGCCCAGGTTTCACAACCGCCCCGGAATCCGTTGGTGCATTTGGAAGGCACGAAGATGTTATACGTAAAGGCAAGCACACCATAAAGCAACCACCCCGCACACACACACGCGCGCGCACACACACACACACACACACACACACACACAGACATATATATATATATATATATATATATATATATATATATATATATATATATATATATATTTATATCTTTACAATCATTCCTATGGGTTAGACCCTACTCCCCACTCGTAAACTAGTTATAGGATTTCATGTTAGCGTCCCCTCGCCCTTGACAAAAACCATAAACGCACCCTCCCCACCCCCCCCCACCCCAAAAAAAATAGACTAGCCAAGATCACTTATAACCCATGGCTCATTGACAATCACTGTGCGCATGCGCAAGCGCGGATGAGCAAATCCAAAACCCAGCATCACGCCCGATGCACCCAACTCCTTCTAAAAGTAATATTGACATCAGGACCAGCTACTTCAGATCCTCCCCGATTAAGAGGTCACTTTAAAATCGAATACTGGATCTCTCTCTCTCTCTCTCTCTCTCTCTCTCTCTCTCTCTCTCTCTCTCTCTCTCTAAAGGCACGACGACAAAAGGCTGCGCCTAAGGATGGGAAGGACCACTCGAGATGATCCGAGCAAAAGGGAATATCCCGGAACTGCCAGCTCTTGGAACAATTGTTATGACTTTCTGTGCGTTTGCTTCGTGAGTCAGAACTTGGTTGGGAAGAAAGCTGACGGGCGGCCTTTTATAGTGGCAAGTGTGATGCCTGTATATATATACTGTATATATATATATATATATATGAATGTCTTTTCCTGTAATACTACAGTGTAATATGAAAATAAGAAGGCCCATAAAACACTATTTAAACGTTGAAACCATATATTTCGGGCACTTGTTTCTGTGCCCCTGTTCACTGGTAGAATATGGACAGGTGGAAAGTTACAATGGTATATATACAAAAACATGAAGGTGTGGCCTTAGGCCTCCGATGTTAAGGAGGTGGCGTTTCTTAAGAAGGAGGAGATTGACCAAATTCCCTAGTGGTTTTTGGCCTCATTAGCTCCCGTTTGGCGATGGATCTGGCGGTCGCGTTTCTTGGGTCATCTTCTTCAAAAAGGGTGCGAGGATTAAGGTGTCAATGGCGTCCGATTTCCAATGTCCTCCTGACAGGTTCATATTGTTGGTTTGATTGATGATAGCAGATTCCAGCATCTTTCTTTTGTACGGACAGCTACTCTTGAAAACCAACTCCGCCCCACTCCAGTTAATGACATGCCCTGTATTTCTAATATGTAGGAAAATTCCCGAACTCTCCGAAGCGTAACGTACTGATCTTTTGTGCTCTGTTATTCTTTGCGAGAGCGATCTACCTGTCTCGCCTACATAAATGTCATGACAATTACTACACGGTATCTTGTAAACTCCGGCTTCTTCCCTTTTGTTATTTAAGTATACGTTAACGAGCGAACTCCCGATGGATTTGGGATAATGGAAAATGAAAGGATTATCAGAACTGAGTTGCTCGGTGGCCTTTTGGATGTTTTCATCGTATGGAAGCTTTATTTTGTTGTTGAAATCTATTTGTCTGTTGTGAGTGGGACCTCTGTAGTATATTTTATTTGCTTTATTAATAGCCCTCTCGATAATGTGTGGTGGATAGAGCAGTTGCGTTAGGTGTTGGCGGATCGTGTTAAATTCTTGATCCAGGTACTCATTTGAACATATCCTAAGTCCTCTGAGGAATAGGTTGCACCCTACCATGATTTTTACGGAGACGTCGTGGTAGCTTAAGAAATGAATGTAGGAGACAGCGAAGGTGGGTTTTCTATATACTGTAAATGCATACCTGTTCTGTTTTCTTATGATCAGTACATCTAGGAACGGCAGTTTTCCGTCCTTTTCCCATTCTGTTTTAAATTTTATGGTCGGAACTAGCGAATTTAGCCTATTAAAAAATTCCTTAAAGTCCCCCCAGCTATTGTCCCAGAAAGTAAAGATATCATCTACATATCTAAGCCAGATCATGTTATGGGGTTTGATAGACGACAAAAGTTCTGTTTCGAAATATTCCATGTACAAGTTTGCTAGAAGGGGTGATAGGGGACTTCCCATGCTACAGCCAAATTTTTGTTTGTAAAAATTACCATTGAAAGAAAACACGTTGTTAGTTACACAGAGGTTGATAAGTTTTAAAGTTTTATCTATGCCATTTTCCTCTTGGCATAGATAAAACTTTAAAACTTATCAACCTCTGTGTAACTAACAACGTGTTTTCTTTCAATGGTAATTTTTACAAACAAAAATTTGGCTGTAGCATGGGAAGTCCCCTATCACCCCTTCTAGCAAACTTGTACATGGAATATTTCGAAACAGAACTTTTGTCGTCTATCAAACCCCATAACATGATCTGGCTTAGATATGTAGATGATATCTTTACTTTCTGGGACAATAGCTGGGGGGACTTTAAGGAATTTTTTAATAGGCTAAATTCGCTAGTTCCGACCATAAAATTTAAAACAGAATGGGAAAAGGACGGAAAACTGCCGTTCCTAGATGTACTGATCATAAGAAAACAGAACAGGTATGCATTTACAGTATATAGAAAACCCACCTTCGCTGTCTCCTACATTCATTTCTTAAGCTACCACGACGTCTCCGTAAAAATCATGGTAGGGTGCAACCTATTCCTCAGAGGACTTAGGATATGTTCAAATGAGTACCTGGATCAAGAATTTAACACGATCCGCCAACACCTAACGCAACTGCTCTATCCACCACACATTATCGAGAGGGCTATTAATAAAGCAAATAAAATATACTACAGAGGTCCCACTCACAACAGACAAATAGATTTCAACAACAAAATAAAGCTTCCATACGATGAAAACATCCAAAAGGCCACCGAGCAACTCAGTTCTGATAATCCTTTCATTTTCCATTATCCCAAATCCATCGGGAGTTCGCTCGTTAACGTATACTTAAATAACAAAAGGGAAGAAGCCGGAGTTTACAAGATACCGTGTAGTAATTGTCATGACATTTATGTAGGCGAGACAGGTAGATCGCTCTCGCAAAGAATAACAGAGCACAAAAGATCAGTACGTTACGCTTCGGAGAGTTCGGGAATTTTCCTACATATTAGAAATACAGGGCATGTCATTAACTGGAGTGGGGCGGAGTTGGTTTTCAAGAGTAGCTGTCCGTACAAAAGAAAGATGCTGGAATCTGCTATCATCAATCAAACCAACAATATGAACCTGTCAGGAGGACATTGGAAATCGGACGCCATTGACACCTTAATCCTCGCACCCTTTTTGAAGAAGATGACCCAAGAAACGCGACCGCCAGATCCATCGCCAAACGGGAGCTAATGAGGCCAAAAACCACTAGGGAATTTGGTCAATCTCCTCCTTCTTAAGAAACGCCACCTCCTTAACATCGGAGGCCTAAGGCCACACCTTCATGTTTTTGTATATATACCATTGTAACTTTCCACCTGTCCATATTCTACCAGTGAACAGGGGCACAGAAACAAGTGCCCGAAATATATGGTTTCAACGTTTAAATAGTGTTTTATGGGCCTTCTTATTTTCATATATATATATATATATATATATATATATATATATATATATATATATATATATATATATATGTATATATATACAGTATATATATGTATATATATATATATATATATATATATATATATATATATATATATATATATATATGTATATATATATATATATATATATATATATATATATATATGAGTGTGTGTGTATGTGTATATACACATATACTCACATTCACATAACGAACACATTTGTGTCTGGTCTTTACTGCTGTAGAGACATATTTCACAACCTTCTTCTTTCAGACTTTTACATATCTTAAATAAGACATAAATAGAGGATAAGTCCTTTAAAACTTTTATAGTGCTTTCGATCAGCGGAATGCTGTCATTCTTTTAATTAACCGAGCAGGGTTCAAGATTGGCGGCTAACTTTGATGCAGCATCCATCGAAGAAATAAAATCATCATTAGCCTGATTTATAACTTTAGAGTAATATAAAAGAAAGACGTAAGCACTAGTAAATTTGACTATACGACAAAGGATAAATTCTACAGTATCCTTCTGACAAACCCACCAATATAATTTTTTTTAGCCACGGTAAATCGTAAAAGAACGATGTCAGATATGTCGTTCATACGGAAAATAATCGAATACTCTTATCATTAACTCCGAAGGAACTAAAGTATCAAACCTTTCCAAATAAAAGGGATCAAACTACACAACAGCAAAAATCTTTTTATTTAGAGAATGTAATATTATAAATAAAAGCAATTTCAGAAAATCAATTAGGCTACCTAACAGATTCCATTGAACCGAATCTTACAAATATCAGTCGGATGGCTAAGCCAGGTTTAATTCAGACTGCTGTTTCATCAACTTCACGAGACTTTCCAGTCCAGGGAATTCAACCTAGTTGCTGGGATGCATTTGTACCTCACAATGACTCTCGATTTCGACTTCGGCAAAATTATCCTCCCGAAATGAAATGTTCCTATCGCGGCTTTTCAAAAGTAATTCTAAAACGCTGAGCATCCGAATATAAACTGGAGAAAAACTCCCTTTACTAAGTCATGTAAATTTCATTATTTTTTTTTATGCTGTGGATAATGTTTTGGATTTAGGAATTTAAACATTTTTTGTTGCACGAGTATTTTCTCATTTTTTTAATTGATGTTTTCTTAGAGAGTAAAACCGGTAGCACAGTGTTTTGTGTATAGTCAGGTACTTATCATTTTCATCATTATGCTAAAATGTTATTTCATATTTTCCCTTATTTCTTAGAAGCAATTTAGCGACATTTCTGCCTTGTTCTATCTAAATGCACGAATAATAATAATAAAAAATAATAATAATAATAAACTATTTTTTCTGTCATTCTAAAGTGATTGACAACGAAATAAAAAGCATTTGAGGCGAAATTATGAAAACGAATAGACATCAGCAATGTGCAACACTTCTTACTTAATGCGGATACGTAATGCCAAATAAATATGCAAAACACAAAAGCTTACTGACACCCCTTCCCCCTTTTTTAACTCTCTTTTAGGGTCTACCCCACTCAGTCTGATACATTACATTTCTACGCCCACCTTCCACACACGCTTATGCTCGTACATATGCCATGTGCATAGATATATATACACACATGCATACACACAGAGACGATTTTACGTAAATCATCATAATACCTACATAGCCTACTTAACACGAAGATCAAACAGGCTCACTCACAAAGAGCAGAGATGGTCCAGATATACACCGATCACATGCATTTCAAAGACATTCTTTTTTTGGTGAATTTGAAACGACAATGGCACGCTTGTTGTGGGTGCAGCTGGTGCCAAAAACTGGTAAAGTATTTTGTGTGGCAAATTCATTAACATAAAGTTAAGAGAAAATTAAACCGGAAAAATGGAGTTTATCTTTACTGGTTTCTCTATCACCGTTTCTCCTTTGCTCTTTTACGCGCATGCGCATAAACATTATACAAATACGCACACGCACGTACATATAGGCCTACATATTTATGTGTGCGTCTGTTCGCGTGTACGTGCGTGGGTGTGTAAGCATATGTCCTCGTAATGAACAGCTGTATATTTTTTAAAAAACATATCAATAAATTCTGCCCCCGCATTTCCGAAATCTTGTTACGCATTTTAATTTGAGAGGAATCCATTAATAATGCCCCCCCTCTCCTCTCCCCCATCCCGCCTACCCCTTTATCCCCCCAACCCCTCCCATACCCTCTCCATCTCTCCAAACATTGGCGGTTGCCGAGTTGTATTTATCCCCTTTCCACATGTGGGCGTTCTCATCACCGTAATTAGTATAATTAATAATTGTTATGATTCATCAGTATGAATATTATCAGCGATAATGTTAATATTAAATGGATAGAGAAAATAACTGCTGTGTATTGGGGTATGTTCAGTGCATTCAGTAGCATAGCCCAAATCCTAGGCCTACTAATGACGGCAATAGAGCTCACTGGTCGTGGCTACAGAGTCTGCCTTTTTGGTTTATTTTGGTAAAGATGTAATTAGAACCTGCTGTCATTTACAGCAATAGAAACTATTAATTACTTCAATTAAATGTGAACCTCCAGAATTAATTTGTAATGCGTAAAAAAAAAACATGCTACCACGCACAAATAATTGAATAAATATATGAATATCGGCCTAAAATCGCCGTAATGACGCTTAACGAGGCCGAGATAAATTACGTAACCGTTTGTAGGTTATAAACTGCTCGTTAAGGAAGATTACATCGACCGGGTAAATAATGCATCCCTCTCTCTCTCTCTCTCTCTCTCTCTCTCTCTCTCTCTCTCTCTCTCTCTCTCTCTCTTTGTCCGTCCACTCGTTTTTTTTTCAATCGACAAGACTTCCAAAATTACGCAGTTTTATTGTAAAGAGTTCTCTCTCTCTCTCTCTCTCTCTCTCTCTCTCTCTCTCTCTCTCTCTCTCTCTCTTTGTCCGTCCACTCGTTTTTTTTTTCAATCGACAAGACTTCCAAACTTACGCAATTTTATTGTAAAGAGTTCTCTCTCTCTCTCTCTCTCTCTCTCTCTCTCTCTCTCTCTCTCTCTCTCTCTCTCTCTAGCCCTCTTGCATTAACACAAATGAATTCTATTAGTTCTCTCTCTCTTTCTATATCCTTCTTGCACTAACACAAATGAATTCTATTAGCTCCTCTCTCTCTCTCTCTCTCTCTCTCTCTCTCTCTCTCTCTCTCTCTCTCTCTCTCTCTCTCTCTCTCTAGCCCTCTTGCATTAATACAAATGAATTCTATTAGCTCTCTCTCTCTCTCTCTCTCTCTCTCTCTCTCTCTCTCTCTCTCTCTCTCTCTCTCTCTCTAGCCCTCTTGCATTAACAGAAATGAATTCTATTAGCTCTCTCTCTCTCTCTCTCTCTCTCTCTCTCTCTCTCTCTCTCTCTCTCTCTCTCTCTCTCTCTCTCTAGCCCTCTTGCATTAACAGAAATGAATTCTATTAGCTCTCTCTCTCTCTCTCTCTCTCTCTCTCTCTCTCTCTCTCTCTCTCTCTCTCTCTCTCTCTCTCTCTCTCAGATGGTGCTTTAGCCTTCTTGCATTAACATATATGAATTCAATTAGCTCTCTCTCTCTCTCTCTCTCTCTCTCTCTCTCTCTCTCTCTCTCTCTCTCTCTCTCTCTCTCTCTCTCTCTCTCTTTCAGCAAACTACCATTGCATACAAGAACTAACGCATTTAAACTAAACTATAAGATCCTTATGTTCCAACATGCTGCGCGCACAAACGTACACAGGCAATGTTTGTCTTTAATTTACATTTCAGCAATGAAATATTCCACTTTTTATATAAGTACTACAGTTAAGCGTTTGTTTTCACGCCTAGAAATCTCGTGTACACAATTACTCAAGTACCGGGGTACATAAGCACTCTTATTTTAGTTTACATTATACTTTGCATTACTCCGATGAAGATAATCTACTTAGCGAATTGCATTTTCTATCTTTTTTTTTGTTTTAAACGAGGAGGCAGCGTAACGCCTTTATCTAGCCTAGGCCTAAGGAAAGCATTAAATGCAAGGTAAGACAAGGAGGCATGTTTGTAAGACTCGGTGGAAAGGAGAGAAGGAGAGATTTCCAAATCATGGAGGATATTGCTAAACTATTTTTCTTGATGAAGAAAAATGGATGTTCGAAAGAATTAAACTTTTTGGAACATTTTTTCACTGATTTCCTTGCTTGTTAATACCATAGTAAGCGATGCCCTCTGCCGTATTACAACACATAAATATCTTTTTATCACATTTTCGTTTTCTCTTTAAGTCCAAAATTACTGGGTCCTAGCTAACACCAGACGGCAAGATAAGAGCGTCTGACAACTTGAAAGTAGTTGGAAGTCATGGGTTTATGCCGAGCCAAGGTGCCCTTGGTGCAGTCATAGGAATTCTATTTATCGAGAGATATTGCCTTCAGACCTTGCTTACAAGCAGTTGGATTATACATTTTATTTTTTGCGTGAAGAACCTTTCCTAGCAGGTAAATACCATTTGGGGTTGTTCCAAGTGAAAGCGTCATTATGATAATGATAATAAATTCAGCTAACATTACTCAAAATTTGATGGACCGATAAAAAAGGAATGAAGTAATTAATCCGGTGAGATTGCCATTTCATAATTTGTACACAAAGACCCTTTTACATGGCAATTTCAACCTGACTTTTGGAGCCTTATTCTTTTTAGAAAAAAAACTATGACTTTCTAAAGTTCCTTTCTTTCTTTAAATCTTCAGCTAACAACACTCACTCAACCCAAGAGGATTCCAAAGGGAAATCACCCTTCAGAGAAAGACAGTTTATAGGAAAATGTGACGAATAAACGCGAGGGAATAGAAAATAAAACATATTTCCGCCATGATTTGAGAAGATGCACTGTCTGAATGACGAAACATATCCGTTCCTCAGTCGCTCAGTTATTATTATCGCAGTGCCCTCGTGTGCTTTATATTCATGGAAGAAACTTTTACTGACCATATAAGGCAATCGTAATCTGACGTATTCGTAAGTGATAAAGAAAGAAGAAGCGAAGACGAAGAATGATAGGCTTACCAAAAATAACATTTTGGCTCTTAAGAAACATTACCCAGCGGCAAAACGAGACAGGCAGACAGCCAGGCGAACAGACTGACAATCAGACATACAGAAAGAAAGACAGACTGACACACAGAAAGACAGACAGGCTAAATAGAGAGACGGAATGCGCAGTACAAGGCCGAAACACTTCCAAGGGCGCGCCGCTTGTGTATGCTTACCTGCATTCAGGGTTGGTGCTTCCTCGGCCAGAGTTCAAAGTCCTCTAAGCCACGTTCTCAGCTTAAGAGACTCTTAGTCCTTTCATGTAACAGAGTGGCTCTCTCTCTCTCTCTCTCTCTCTCTCTCTCTCTCTCTCTCTCTCTCTCTCTCTCTCTCTCTCTCTCTCTCTCTACCTTCTTTATTTACAATCTCAGTCTCGCTTTTGCCTTGGCTTTTGTTTGCAGAGTTTCTTGCTTCAGCAAGCAAAACAGTGCATTTGAAATTAGCCTTTTTGCAAATGAATATCGTACAATATATACACATACACTTATATAATACATACATACATATATATATATATATATATATATATATATATATATATATATATATATATATATATATATATATGTGTGTGTGTGTGTGTGTGTGTGTGTGTGTGTGTGTGTGTGTGTGTGTATATATATATATATGTGTGTGTTTGTGTATGTGATTGTGCATGAATATGAACTCTTTTTGAGGTGCAAACGAAGACTAAGGGTATTACTTATAGACAAAACTTTCTTCATTCTTATTTCATCTTTTCATGCCTATGTGAAGGTAAAACAAAATCAACAAAAGGGCTTGCACTCTTGCCTCCTTTCGCCTTTCTTGACTCCAAAAAATACTATGGCTGCTGTAATTACTCGACATTCTGAGTGAATAATTTTTTCACGTACGTATGCGGGTGTAACCAAAAAGTATATTTACAGTAGGCGGGGCAATGAATATTATTGTGGGTAGTGGAAGATTGGAGCAGTTGATTCATATGATAAGTATTTTGGAGTAAATATAACAGATGAAGGCAGGGTGACATAAGAAGCGAGTCACAGAATACCTGAAGCTGGAAAGGTAGCAGGGTGAGTGCAAAAGGTTTGGGAGACACTTGAAACCACTATGAAAGCCAGGGTAGGAAAGTATGAAAGTACTGTTGAGCCAGGGTAGGAAAGTATGAAAGTACTGTTGAGCCAACCGTGTTTTTGGGAGAAATGCATTTAAAAAATGTTGAAACTGATGAGAGGAACTGTATACGTACGTATGCGCTGTAAGAATATCGGATGGAGTGAAAAATGTACAAGAAGTATTAAATGGTTAAGCCATGTGGAAAGAATGGTTGTCAATTATAGTATTAGAAAGTGTATAATTAGGAAGTGTTAGGGGAAAAGGACAGGAAGACCTAGAATGGGTAAAGTAGATGATGTGGAAGAGGTATTAGGAAGGAAGGGCATTCTTATCCAGGAAAAGCATTAATGCTCACAGGAAACAGGCGAGTGGCAGCGTGAGTGTAGAGGGGTTCGACACATTGCTGATGAGCTTCCTGTGAAGGTGCAAGGAGCAGATAACGTTCTGGAAGTTTCACTGCGCAGGGGTTCATCCACGATTCAGCAGTTAAAGCATGAATATGGCAGTAACCATTGTATTGTTTTTCCTGTGGCTCCACCTTCCTGTTTAGGCAAAACAATGTTAAAAAGAATACATATACACATATACTTATGCATTTACAGACTGCGTTTCTATAAAGGCAATTGTAAGAAGTAGTTATTCCATACTGCATTCTTTTATTTTTAAACTTTCTCATCTCAAATGACCAAACAGCAGAAACAGTGGAATCAGAAATGATTCCATCATTATTATTCTACGATTGTTCACGTATCTGTCAAGCATGGCGAATTGAAATTCGTTAATAGAGTTGCTTTGAGTACCTTATTAGGCTCCTTTCTACCTGACCCGGGCATTCAAGTACTACTTGTGCCTTTGTAAAATGTACATGATTAATGGTATACTCACATCCTAATATCTGCCTATAGCCTTAACGGAAGTTAACAGTATGTTATTATTATTATTATTATTATTATTATTATTATTATTATTATTATTATTGTTATTATTATTATTATTATTATTATTATTATCGTTGCTCTAAGCAACTGTTTGGTTATAGCTGTTTATTATGATATAATTTCTTATCCCGTGCATCTTAATTTTGTGCTTTATTGTGTCTACATTGTTTATCGCCTCGAGCTGAAATAAAGGATATTATTATTATTATTATTATTATTATTATTATTATTATTATTATTATTATTATTATTATTATTATTATTATTATTAATACTGAGCACGGGAATCAAGAATAAAATCAATAACTATTTGGTTTTTTAGGTACAATAAAATTTGTACAGGTATATAGAATCTAATTGCATTCAGATGAGGAAAGTATTATTATTATTATTATTATTATTATTATTATTATTATTATTATTATTATTATTATTATTATTATTATTATTATTATTATACCTTTTTCGGGGAATCTCAGGACCACGTTGCCAACGAAGGGTTTCAAGTGGTCCTCCGGAAAGCTCTCTCTTGCGTCTCCCTAGGTCTTCTATTCCATTATATATATATATATATATATATATATATATATATATATATATATATATATATATATATATATATATATATATATATGTACATATACATATATACACTCAGAAATAATTCTCTCTCTCTCTCTCTCTAATAATGCAACTCGTTATCATAAATTTTCCGCGATAATGTTGTCGCGCTTTTCGCGGTAGCACTAACTTTTTCCAAGTCCTGCCAGCATTTACATCGTAAATTACAACTAAGTTTTAGTCATTAAAAGCAGAAATTTACTTGGGAGCAATTACTTAGGCAAAAATCCAAGTATATATATGAACTATATCCATCTAATGAAAAAAAAATTAGATTCAGTGGTTTTTCCTGGGTCCCCGAAATTTTATAGCTTTTAATAATCGACAGCAATTGTTGGTCTTCTGAATATAAAATTGATAGGTTACACAGTTTCCATACCTGACCTTGTTACCAGGATACTTTTACACATTAGCCTTAAGGTTTAGTATGCTTGTGATGTAGTAAAAGATGGCGCACTCTGTCTAGGCTGTGTAACCTTTACTTAGAATTAAAGACGAAACGAATTTTTTTTTTTTCGCTGTATTCTGTAAACCTTGATACCTGGGAGATTTGAGAAATTTAACAAAAAATGTAACTTTTTTGAAAATAATGACTCGTGAAAGGTATATCGTTATCTGAAACCTTTATTCCAAGCAAGGGTTTTATATATTAGTGCTGAACCGACGGCAAAACGGTTTTTACATCTTACAGCACTTGACTTCCGTACTTTGCCTCCACAAGCCCATTAGGCAAAATTGGAGCCATGTATATACAAGGACGACCTCAAATTTGCCACCAGTGTAAGAAAAATGATTGCCTACTCTGTGCAAAGTTCAGAGGGGAGATACTACAAGATGACAGACAAGATGCTGGCGTAACAATTCATCAAATATAAAGTGGCCTAACCGAGGAATTTTAGTAGCAATGTTCTCTTACAGCATTGTACCTGAAGTAGTTTTTGTATAGTGGTGTAATCATTCATGCATTTTTTACTTTTAGATGATTTCAGGTTAACTCAATTTGAAGATAAACCTTTGGCGTTATTTTAGTTACAGTTAATCTTAACGTTTTCCTTAATGAAAATCCGTTGCTTTTCAAATTTGGCGGCTGCTTGCTGGACAGAAGAGCCAGCGTTAAAATCTTTGAGAGACGGGAATAAAGCAAAAATCAAATTTTTTTTTGCCCAGCTTTATACTTTTAAGGGTTGTGATTAACTTAAACCTAATAAAGTTTTAGATAAACTTCACTTTATAATCCACTTCGGTAAAAATAAAATAATATAAGAGTCTTTTATTGTGGTAGCACTGTTCCTCTTCAGCCTGGGCTCCATGTTTTTTTGGTATAGCCAGAAGAGAGAGCGAGTAATCTTAAGTAAATTACTTAATTTTGTCAACTAATATTCACAAATTTTATTAGTATTTTCACATTTAAAAATTATTTTCAATTCATTTAGGTATTTATAAATATTAGATTTTATATGGTGTTTAGTAGTAAGGAAACAATAGTTTCTCAACATTAATGAAACATTAATTTGATGTTTCTGAGTCACCAACAGATGGCCTCAGATGGTTCTTTCCGTAATTCACGGAGACGTGGCAATCATCAATTCGGTGACTTAGAAATAGGAGTAAGTAATTGATTGGTGGTTATCTGGATTCGTGAACACGAATAGTAGATAAGTTTTAAAGCCACCCTCATTTTTCGTAAGGGTTGTTGATAATTCCAGGTACGTGTTTTCTTTTCTCTATTCATTCTGTTTGTAGCACTAAGTTAATGGCACCTGTAATGCCCTTTAATATTGTCTAGTTTTTTTTCTAAGGTGATCGATATGAAATATAATAATTGCTCCTAATATTCTTTAATTATCTTTCGTTAAGTTTTATCGTAATTTACATTCTTCTAGAAAGAGCTGTCCTAAGTTAGGTATTTTAGTAGCAATGTTTATCACTCTTGTAAGTTTAGATTATTGTGCTTGAAGAAGCTTTTGTATAGTGTAATCATTTAAGTGGCTTTGCTTTTTAGATGGCTTCAGTTCGTCTCTAGTTGAAAGGAAAAATTTGGTGTGAATTAGTTGTAATGAACTTTCAGTTTTCTCTAATGAAAACCCCTTGCTATTCAAATTCGGCGGCTGTTTGCTTATCAGAAGAGCCAACATTAAAATCTTCTAGAGATGGAAAATAAGGCAAAATTAACGTTTTAAAGGCCTGATTAATACTTTTAAACGAACACTTACGATTCTAGATTTGATTATGTTTTAAATCAACTTAACTTTATTATCCACTTCGTTAAAGACAATATAATGTAAAAGTCCCTTATTTTGACAGTACTGTTTCTCGTCAGCCAAGGACTCCACCTTTGTTGTGCATTGCCAAACTAGAGATGGTGAATTCTCAAGTATGTGAGCTAATTTTGGTCAGTAAGTGTTGTGAATTTAGCTAATTTGTTTATAAATTTTAATTTGTTTTGTAAATTTATTCCGGTTTTTACAAATACTGGATTTTGTATGATGTTTAACGAAAAGGACACAATAGCGTCTCAATATAACGAAACATTCCTTTGCTGTTTCTGTGAGCAACCAACAGATGGCCTTAAAATGCACTTTCTGTAATTCATGGAGACGTGACAGTCATCAGCTCGGTGACCGAGTGCTTGCCTAAATCAATATGGCAACACATCGGGAATAAGAGATATTAATTTTTGGGTTATCTGGTGTTCTGAATAAAAACAGGTAGTAAACTTTAAGTTCATGGAAACTCTAATGCATTGTAATACTGTCTGTTTTTTTTTTTCTATAGTAACTGATGTGCAATACCATGGTTAAAATTACTCCTGATAATGATTAATTATCTTTCGTTAATTTTCTATGTAATTTACATCCTTCTGGGAAGATCAGCTTGGCTGGATGTCGACATCGTAATACAATTTTGTTTATGACTGTGAATTTCCTGATTTATGTTTTCCTCAGTGTACTAATAAGAACTGAAATATAGGTACATGCATATGGTGACAATTTTCAAGAACCCTGTCTCTATTCGGTATGCGCCGGGTTACAGTAAACTTTGGGCATATCAGAGCCTGCCTTGAAACCTTTTAGGATCAAATAGAAACCAGATGATTACTCATATGCAGTTTATCATGAAAATAACAATACTTTAATGGACGTGTATATACCCTATTTTAAAAGAATAGCATACATTTTTCATATTTCAGTATGAGAAATTAATAACTTCCAATCTTTTTTCAGGTAATGGTTTACCTCCTAATAGAGGTTTCGCCTTTATTTTATTTTTGCGCCTCTAGAGTGGCCATATTTTACCATTCTTGTTAGTTTAGACAACTACAAATTGAAAGTTTGTACAAGAATAACGGACTGAGTTGCGACCAAGTACAGCATAATTGTTTGTCCATTGTATAACGTTTCATCACAGTGAGAGGCTAACGGAAACACTTGATATTAGTTTGGTTATAGTAAACCTAATGTTTTTTCTCTATAAAGAACAAACTTTCTTTTTAAATTTTGCGGGCGTTTCGTAATCAGAAAAACCAACGTTACAGTCCCCAGTGGAAGATAACTTCGGCAAAACTAAAACGCCCCACGCTCTTCAGTGAGTTTTTAAACGCCTGAAATTTTTTAAGATAGTATCCTTGATTCAATACTCATGGGAATTACGTGTTTTTGTTTATCATAAAGTGCCATGCAAGAAAAGATCTGTGGTAATATTGTTCCTTCTTCACCAACAGACACCTCCATCTTTACGTATTGCCAGAATTGATATTGTCTCTTCCATGGTAAGTTACCAAATTTTGGTGACAGCACCAAATAAACTGTCAATTTTAATATAATTATAGAAAATAATTTTATATATTTATGGTAATTGTTGAAAAATTAAATTTTTATCGGTAGATTTTATCAATAACACAATAGAGCTTTGAATGTCATGGAGACCTTACTATGACGTCATGTGAGGCAGCAGTGTTGCTAACCGTAGGGAGGTATCTTAAATGTAGGGAATGTTGGCTAATAGCAAGGGAGTAGATAAAAGCGATACTCTGTCAAAATCCTTATATAATTGTTGGCACTTAGTCATTCTTTTGTAAGTAGTATATACTTGTAGGATAAAATTTAAAAATGCAGAAATGCCATTAACTTATTAATACTTTTTGATAATTCGTTAAAGGAAATTAAGTTCATGTTGTACCCTATATAGTGACGCTGGATTTTGATATAAAAAAAATTCTCTACTGAAGCTAGATAGTTTGATTAAAAAAAAAATTGCAGAAAACTAACACTTCCAAAGTGATATTCAGGAACAGTTCTTCTAAACATTACTAGTTTTGGCTTCGGTGTATCTTTCAAAAGAGTAATAATTCAGAGAGCAGTCGTAATATGAAATTAAAAATATAATGTCTGGCTCGATTTTGCTAAGCAAGTTGATAAAGGTTACGAACATTACACCTCAATATAAACTAGAATAAAAACGTTAGTTTTTTATGGGGCGGGGCGTTGTAAATTGTTTAATGATATTAGACAATAATATCTACTGAAATGCTGAGTGCTTTATTTCATTGTGATTTTATAAACTGCATCAAAATATTTATGGTGAAAGGATTCTGAATGTGAACTATTAAATATAAAATGCTTACTGTATTAGGTAGAATCTATTTATTCGGAGATTTATCAGCTAGATTTTACTGCTCTGAAACTGCTTAATTTTATTTTCTTTCGTCGCATTTCATCGTTCACTGCATCCATTATATAATTAGTTCTCCTTTTCCCCATGGAGCTCCCTAATGTACTGATTACTCTATAATAGGACAAAAGTACATTATGTGTATTTGTTATTGAAAATTAAGTTTATGTAGGGGTGAGCCTAGGGACTGAATATAGCTACTTTTTAAAACTCGCGTGTGGACATTTGGACAGAAATAATTGCACGCAACATTGACAACACTGCTAGCTGACTGAATAGTCTTCTGGGGGGGCCGGGCCTCTGGTATTTGTTAGTGCGGAGTGCTAACATAAATATTCCCCTTGCGGTCTTTCATTAAATACACTGCAGATTTACTTTAATTTCTTTTTAGGAATGAAATTTAACTAGCAGTGCTTAACAATTCCAAAGTAGTCAACAATACTGGACATGTTTCATTCTAAATAATTCTTGAATGATTTTAGCGAATTGTTATTGACAAACTTGACGTCTACCCCTTAATAAGGACAGCCAGCCTTAAAATCTTAAAGGTTAGATGAAACAAAATAATTATTATTCTTACGCAGTTTTATTTCAAGATAGTGCATAATGACGTATATATCATTTTTCATTATTTTTAGGGTGGTAATTTGGGTCTTTTTCTTCAGACCAGACCCCTCCCTTTTCATTATTGCCAGAGCTGTTGTAGAAAATCCCCTCGAAGATCTTGTTACTCTTATTACATATCTATTGCTTTGTTATTATAACATGAAATAATAAATATATATAAATATTTATACTTATTGCTCTTGTTATAGTATTTATAGTCTTTTAATATTTTTAAAATTTACTGTTGTTTCTCCGTTTATAATCTGAAAAAATCACTTTTTCTTATTGCCAATAGGTGGCGGTAGTAAATAAAAAGCCTAAATTGAAAGTATAAAAGTTCATTTTCAAAACAATTAATTCATTCAGTAAAACTCTACGGACATGCTTGAATGCATATGCGTTATTAAATAGTATTATACCAGAAAAGTGAGTCATATTATGCCTTTATATTTCTTACAGCCAATAAGAGAGTCTGTTACAAGTATTCAAGCAAGTTCTGAGAAATCTATTCCAACCCAACGTGTGATTGGCTGACAGAATACAGAAGTAACCATATAGGAACGAGGTTTGTGAATTTTACTGAGGTAATGTATTCGCTGTGTTAACTCTTATAATGGTTCCTTGAGAACCGATTATCAAGTTCCGCAGACTTTGACAAACCTGACCCCTAAAATGCTAGTTCCTAACCTAACAAGACGTTTCCTTCCTAACCTCACTTAGGGCGCTATACCATGACCTGGCCCGGGGTGGGCTGGGTTTCGCCCCGTGGACTTCCCGCGGGGGCGGTTGCAGACCATTATTCCTGCCGTTCTGCAAATTACCAAAAAAAAATCTTTTACTTAGTGGATGGTTTTAAACCTTAGGCTACATAATTTTTTCATGGTTTTGGCTGATGCAGATCATATGCCATAGTCAACATTTACTGCATATGTATTTAGTAGAAAATATTGCTGGGATATATCCATGTACATATCACAGTCTCACTTCTTAAGAAAGGTTAGGAAGGTCCATAAGTTGGAATGCAGGACTTTAGGTTAAGTTATACAGGGCCTGGTAGCCTATGTTAGACTAGGAAGCACCCCTTTAGGTGCCATTGCCGCACTATCCCATAGCCAAAATTTTACGATAGTCTACTCATGAACAGGTAGGATGTTTCACAGTAACTGCTACAGTAATTATAAGGGTATTTCTAAGTAATAGAAACACCGCGGGTATTTGGCGAGAAATGGCAGTTTCTTATAGTATTTTGGTTGCTTATTTACAATTCAGTGTTATTTTTTGGCAGTCGGTTGTAATTAACCTGTAATTGTCCCCTGAAGTCCATCCAACGAGGGGTTTCTTAACGCGATCTTCACAAGACAGAGCACGGCTACGTCTGTTTTGAATGGTTCATATCCCGTCCGGCAAGTGTAGTACCTTGGAAACTGGTTTTTTCAACACTTTTAGGGCTTCTGACACTGGCCCTAAGCATTTGTTTGTTGTCGGCCAAATGGAATGTCCCTTCGCCGTGTTTAGTACTGGCCCGGGGGGGTGGGGGGAGTTACCCATACGTTAACAAGTTATTGCACTTGCCAGACGGGATATGAACCGTTCGAAACAGACGTACCGGTTCTCTGTCTCGTGAAGATCGCGTATGGAAACCCCAGATTCCCATCGGGGTCCCCATTACAGTAGGGTAGAGTTCAAAGGTAAATTGTAAGTTAATTACAGCCGACCGCCAAAAATTAACGTTAAATTGTTAATAAGCATCCAAAATACTATAAGAAACTGCCATTTCTCGCTAAATACCCGCCGTGTACCTATAACTTAGTTCTACCATTATAAGTATTAGCTCCGCGCCTGTTTTTACCTTGGAAACTGTATTTTTCTGCACTGGCGGTGCATTTGTTGGTAGATCTAAGCCGGCTTTCCGCGGTGGGCTAGGTTATGGCAGTTGACATTTTTTTATAGAACTTTACCTGCTGAACAAGAATTTAAAGTAATATTTTGTCGCTCGGCTGTAATTAAGCTGTAAATTACCTTAGAACTGTAGCCGACGGTAAGGGGGACCGGTTGGGAATCTGGGTCCTGGGTGGGTAAAAACATTTTCGAGAATAGCTCACGGTGAGGGGGACCCGTTGGGAATCCGGGGTTCTGGGTGGGGTAAATAACTTGGGAAAAGGTTTGGGCAACTTACTGTTGTATTTCCAGTTATATACGTCATTTGGAACATGAAAAACAAGCGTAAAAATAAGGGGGAATAAATGATCAGCGCGATCCGTTACAAAGGTACTTTTCACATATCACTACTACTGCTGATTCCAGGCCATGTCACGCATGCGCGGTCTTACAGGGGAGCTTTCGGTTCATCCAATGCCTCCAACTGAGAGGGTTGTTGGTGGGTTTTTTGGCGGGTGGCTGTACCCAACCAATCACGTTGCAATGTTACCCCAACATTACATTTCACCCAGGTGGAGAATTTGGGGGATACATAAACTCAGTTACTGTACATGTATTCCTTTTGCTCAACTGTTTTATAACCGTTTCTTATTCGTTGTAGCTTGTGCCTACAACGTTCTTCCAGTACTTTTCCGTTCACAAATTTATTGACGTCTCTTCGCAACATGATTTTACCATAAATAACTTACAAAATTACTTTACATTTGTCGGCAGACACCTGAAGCATGTATATGGGGTAGGAGGAGAAGGGTCTTGCAGGACGTTTCGCTACCACTTTCTCTCTGTGACGTTAACAGAAACCTTTTTTTACATATTTAGTAAGCCCTGTGGTTGGCGCGCGCAGCGCAATATTACCGCTTGCCAGAGCATACGAGCCTGCCAGATTATTTTAAAAAATGCGGATAAGGCGCGCAGCGCCGTTCCGCTACCCCAAACCTGAAAGCAGAAATACACTTTTAGCACCCCCAACTTCATCTTTCCTACCCTGTTCCGGTGCAGTTCACCGGCACAGTTCACTCACTCTTCAACCCAGCATGATGACGGACGTCACCCCCTTAACCTCCCGCTCCTCTGAGCCTGTAACCAAGTGCAATTTGCCTCTTACCTGTGTCAATTGCTACCTTAGTTATAAGGACTACATTGTACCGGGGACAACTATTGTATCTGATTGCTGGAGAGCTTATGACTGCCTGAAGGACGAAGGCTACGTGCACTTAACCGTCAATCACTCCATGAACTTTGTGGACCCAGTAACTGGTGCGCATACAAATACTATTGAGAGGAGGTGGAGGGAACTTCGTGAGACGACGCCTAGGTACGGCCGTAGGAGGTACAACTTTGTTGGGTACTTGGCAGTAGCCCATTTTAAAATCCACTTTGATGACCCGAAGACGAGGCTCCACGCGTTTGTAAAGGCGGCGGCTGAATTGTACCCTCCACCCCTTTAAGGTAAGGTTCCTAAACTATCTTCTTTATTAGTAGGTAGTTAGGTCACCTGTGTTTTGGTGTTATTAGGTTTTAGTGCTTTTCATGTAGGAGCGTTATTATTTTTTGGGTAACTGTCATTTACCGCCATGTTTCTACATAACAGTCCTACGTCGCTTTACCAACTTGTACCTTTTGTGCAGTGCCTCTCCTTCCCCCCCCCCCCCCTGCTGAACATATGGCTCCCTAGTGGTTACGTAACCCAAGATGGCGGATTTGTTTACCGTGTACATTTCTTCGCCCCGATGGCAAGCAACGGTTAGTGTGTAGTTGAGGTAGCCTGTGGCATTTGACGTTTTTCAGTGTTGCTTTGCTTGCTTTGCATGAGTTTAGGGTAATATTTTGCCCGTCGGCTGCAGCTAAACTGTAATTTACCCTTGAGCTGTATGCGCCAGTGCAGGGGACCCACGGTACCGGTGTGCAGTCTTCGAGGGTCAATTACGCTTTAGTTACAGCCGACCGACAAAATTTTACTTGAAATTCTTGTTCAGCAGGTCAAGTTCTATAGAAAAACGTCAACTGCCATAGGCTACCTCACCGCGGACAGCGGGCTTAGAATTACCGAAATCGCCGCCGCAGAGCTACTACTTAGATCTACTGCTGCTTTCTGGCCATAATTGTATTGGAATTGGGAGAAGCCTGGCCAAGTTGGATGTGGTACCCTAGTTTAGGTTAAGTGGTACCCTTGTCATTTCCCTGTCTTTCACCTAATGCAATATTATGTTTAGGTTAGGATGTATATATGCTACTTCTGTATTTTTGTACTGTTTTTTAAGTTTAATTATATATTTTGATAGAATTTCTGTAATAGCTGAAAACATTGTAGGATTTTAGACGTGCACAGTGCAAACTAGGTAGCACACGTCACCTAATTGACAAATCCGTTGGCTATTAGGAAATCCTTTACTGATGGAAATTTAAGGCAAGTAGGCATAATATGTGGAGGTTATGTATATATTGTCACAGTGGGTGCCTTAAAGTCACCAAGAAAGGCATCAGAAAATGCTAATCCACATGGGATGTTTCTTTTTGTGATTGGTGTTTCTTAAACAGCACTTAAGTTAATAGCTTGTAATACATTTAATGTCCATTTTGTATGCATATTGATTGGAATGTATTTTCATAGATTTGGTCATTAGTTTTCGTGAGCTTAATGGTTGACAAGTAACATTTAGGTCAATTTAGAAATTTTCTGCTTTCATCTAAGGAAAACTTTTGACAGGGAGATGGCTCAAGAGCAAATACAAAGGGCCAAGGGATCAGAGCAGATAAAATACTGATAACTTGGTAGTTCCTGTAGTCCTCACTAAATGTAGGTTATACACTGGTTAGTGCCCTTACTACAGTTTCTGCCAGGTTAGTTTTAATGTTGGAAAAAATTTTCTTGCCATACGTATTGTCTTGAACCAGTCCAATAGGTTACAGAAAGGATTCTTACATTCAGGTCTAGAATTGGTGACTTGTGAATTTAGATCTGTTCAAGTTTTATTAATTTTAGGCTTAAAGTTATAGTTGTGATTGCTTTTGGTACATTTTTGTTCTTACCATTGTTCTACTGATCCCCACATCCATTGCATTAAGTGTGTGACTCACAGTGAGGAGCCATGATTTTTGGGTATGGAGCAAAAAGGAATTGCTGGTTTTGTGAAAGTAGTGGTCGTCAGGTATAAAGTGATTGGAAAATTTGGAATTTTAATGGTATGTATGGAGAGGACTTAACTGTCTGAAAAATGAATATGGGTAATATGCCTCCTGAGGTCCTTATCCTAACCTGAGACAATTCAGCTGTACTGTACCCAATTAGGAGAGTTTGCCCACCCCATTACCTATTGACTAATACACACTGCCAAACTAACAATGATCATGATGCACTAATCTGGCTGTGAAGGAGGATTTACCATTTGCTGAACAGTCTTAATACATGCTAACTAGACCTCACATATTATGATGTGTTCTAGCCAGGTACAGGAGAAGTGTCACTCCTCTGAAGAGAGTTGCCTAGGGAGTTACAATGCTCTCCTGCAAGGCTACAACACTGCAGTCTAGGGTAGCATTATTAGGATTATTTTTCATGGGGCAAATCACCTTGGAAAAACTTTTCTCCTAGAAGTGGGAGAGTTTTCTCTTGTCATGCCAATGTAGACCTGAAACAATTCATCAACTCTAAAGTCAACCCATTTTAAGGTTGGGTTGTATACAAGTGATTGACCTCCATTACCTACACTTTTCATTAAGAACATGCTGTGTACCTTCCATGTAGGATAAGTAACTGTTTCCATAACCACATAAAACTTGATTGTAACTTAAGCATCATATGGAGAGGAAGTGAGATTTTGGGTATGTGTCCTCAGAGCTGTTTGATTTGTACTTATTTTTTTATGTGAAAATGTTTGTGCTGTAATTTGAGAAAATTGATAAGTTAAACTCACAATTTTCCATTTGACCAGAAACTCCTGTCTTTCCCAGTGGGGAGATAATTGCTCAGAGACAGATGGTATACAGAAGTGCTCAAATGAACTGGAGGAGGCCATACATTTGCTGGAATGGTGGTGAGGTTTTGGGAGCTTTGGGTAAAAGAACCAATATTTAGATTTGAATGCCTTTATTGTCTATAAAGAGCAGTCTTCATTTTTTTTTTACTGTAGACTGCCTTATGATCATGGCTCTGTAGACTAGAAAACAATAGTGGTAGGTAAATAAAAGAAACGTAAGTCTTCAACCTATGTGTCTAATTGAGGTCCTTGTGGAGAAGACAGAGTGAGGAAAAATTGCCGTTACTTTTTTTGGGAAGTTTGATATATGAATTTATAGTAGGTACAGGCACTATGCAGTGTATAATTTACAAAAGTTAAATGGTGAAAAAACTTGAGTGTATTTTAATTCCATGGTGTAGTTTAAGTAATTAAGCCCTTTCTTATAACAAGAGCTGTCATACATAGGTACAGTAGTGTTATGCTTTGTTGGTAGTGTCTATGTTGAATAGTCTGAGAATTTGGATGAAATTTTGCATTAATGAGTGGTTGATGTCCATATATGGAATTAAGGTAGTCAGCCATCTTGCTATACTTGTAGATTTTTTGCCCTAATGTGAATATTGTTTAGTTGCTGAATGACAATTGCACTTTTGCTGGTCATGCTATATTGCAGTGCTGTCAATTTTGGAATGTTTTGGTGTCTAGTAATTTTGTCTTGCTTAGATGCACATTGTATGCTCTTTCATCTATGGAAGCTGGTGAACTTGAGCTTGAAGCTCTGGGGACTGGTAGTTAGTTATGTTGTATTGAAGTAAGACATCAATTAGGCCTACCCATCCTGTAGTTTCAGGATATCTTACCCATGCAGCAGATGTAAGTATTGCAGTGTATTATTACCTTTGTATTTCAGTAGTTGCAGTTCATTATCTTAGTTTTGCCTTGGCTACAAGGGCTGCATTTGTCTTAACATCACTGCAGGCTATTGCTGTACATTTTGCTGCTATTGCAGGGTGTTGCCTTCCAACTTCCTACTGCTGTAGTGGTTCACCTGCTATCTTGCTGCTGTTGTAGGGCGTTGCCTTGTGTGTTGTTGCCACCTAAGGGTGCCATCATCAGTGTCTCGCATTGATGAAGTTCCAGAATTTTATGTTTATTTAAGTAGCAGTTTAAGTCAACTTAGTCCTGCTGCATTTATTTGCTGATACAGCATTTTACGCTGTAGTTGAGGATGGTATTTCTTTATTCTTAGCATTTTTGCCCCAGGTGTAAACATCACATATTATTGCTACTGTAGAATTTTACCCTCTTTGTTTTCTTGGCACTTGAATGTAACCACCTACTCTACATCCATTTTAGTTTTGTTCATGTCATGACATGGCTGTAGGTTTCCAGCAGATGTCCCACTGTGTAATGCACTATGGGGTTATTACTGTCTATGCACATATTTTCTTTTTCATTTTAAATTCAAACCAGTGTCCTAACCTCAGCTTGCCTGGGATGCCACTGCTGTATATTGCTACAGATTGCTTAGTACAGTGTAGTTGGTGCATTCTTATGATCCCCATTTTTTCATAATGAGGCAAACAGGCAAGGTTGAATTGAAAAAAAGCACATTTGAAATGTCTTATGAATAAAAGTGATGTACTTTTGGATCTTAAATCCTAAGTTTAGGAATGAGAAAACTCATTATGGTGCTCTTGAAAGTTATATCATTAGAATTCATCCTGTTTTCAGTGTTGGATTAAAAATGTATATGTGTGATGTATGTGCTTTCCATTTTAGAGAAATAATTGGGTATCCTTGGGATTTCACTGGACTGTGGCTCCTAGTGGAGATTTGCATGCAAAACTTGTGGGAAAAACACCATACTAGTTCACAAGCTTAATGTTAAAATTTTCAAATGCTTTTCTAAAATTGTCTTTTTATTTTCAGACTCTTGGTTCACTCAGGACAGAAAATGAGACATGTGAGAAAACCATTCAAGGTATTTACCATTGGTAAGTAGCTTTATTCAATCATATAAATTAATAATGAAAGTATGTTAGGTCGTTTCTCTTGTCAGGTGACCTTGTAAGCCCTGTCAGCCAGTATGGAAAGCAGTACTCCTTGTACAGTGTTGGTAAGAGTATTGGATTGCCTGTTTCATTGGCTCTGCATTAAAATACCTTTTAACACTAACTGTAAAAAAACTTATGACAACTCCAGAGCTGTAATTTTCTTCTAACAAGTTTTGCATACCCCACTGCCTTATCAAAGTCCTTCAAAAAGAAGGCATCGTGCTTACCCCATATAAAATTGGGAAAAAAGGCACATTAAAAACGAAGAATTTGCATGGTAAAAGAAGGCTTTATTGCAGTGTGAGTATGGAGATTGTGAAGTGTGGTTCAGTTTGAGATTTTTATTGATTTAAGCTTGATTTTGTAATTATTGATTGATATCCATGGGATTCCATTTAATACCATTATGGGACTACTGGAAATCAAATTAAACTAACATTATTCAGTATTACAAACTTATGAAAATTGTAGCTTTTATTGCAGGTACTTGAAAAGTGTGGAATAAATTTTTGTTTTTAAATGACACTCAAGCTCTGGTAACCCTATATAAATACTAACACTCCTGAGTATGAGGTGTTTTAAGTTGTAATTAGTAAGGACATAAACAAGCACTGTGAGTGTTATATGGCTTAATTATAATCAGACAAGTGTTGTGTCAAACAGGTGGCACTCCAATTATAGTGCTGTTGTGTAATTTCTTTATTTTCCTTTGTTCCCCCGCCTTCACCATTCTCCAACTCATAAAGTTAGCAGCTGACAAGAATTGTTGTACAAAGTGCTCCCACCTTGTAGTAGATTAAATACTGTATATATTATACTTGACAGTCAAGTAGCAGATTGCATCTTGCTTTGAATTTTGGATAACACAGTAATTAGACATTTGATTACTTTATTTGCACATTGTTCTACCCTCCAAAGGACTCTACTGACTTGTGTTGGACTGTAGGTAAGGAGAATACAGTATTCATTAACCAATTTTTTATAAGAAAGGAGTGGGTTACCCTAATGCAAAATATCAGTTCAAAATACAGTAGTTTTTCCTGTTCATTATTTTCATAAGCAAGCTGACTGTTCAAGATGGTTATGATTGTCAGAAGGGACTTTTCTCTAGGAGAAACTTTTTAGTCCTTACTGAAGCTTTATTTTTATATGTCATGAATATACATCCTAATGATGTTTTTGTCCAGGTACCTATGTGAGTGGGAAGTGATAGCCATGGAACTTGCTCTGCCATGATTAGCTGTAAAAGTGTCTTGAAGGTTGACATCACATTCTGAACTGCAACAGTCTTGGCTACATACTACTGATACCACACAGGTAAAATTTTTTCTAAAATGTTTGAATGCTGGTTGTGGTAGGGAAAGGAAATTGGTTCAATGGTAAAGTAGCTCAGGAGTTGTCATAAGTCTTATTTAAAACAATTAAAAGCAGTACATATTGTACTAACAGTGGATGCATACTCCTTCATTAGGTGAAAGTACTTGTAATTATTTGGATTTGTTTATTTGCATAAAGCTAAATACTAGAATATAGTACCTTTAACTTTTTAAGAACGTACCATACATATTGAATGGAAATTTGTCTTTGTCAGATTGGCTCATAAAAGTATAAGTCGTGTGCTATAGTTTCATTTGAGCTTAAATGAACAGTAAGCTGCATATATCGGTAAATTCATGGTGCAACACATTTTCAGAAAAATAACTTTTTTATAAGTTATGCTGAATAGAAATCTTCATTGCTGGATGAGGGCCGAAGGAAGTGGTGACAGGGAAGGACCGAATGTAATTTCAAAGGTATGAAGAGGGATAACCTGATTATTGGAACAACTTTCACAAGGCTGAGGTGGTATTGTGGATGTAAACAAACTATATATGCAAGTACAGTTTATATAAAGGGCTGGTGCTGAATTCATAAGGTAATCATTTGAAGTCAAGGGCAACCATGTTTTCCTTCCTTTGATGTTGAGAATGGTTATTATTAACTGTTTTAGGAATGAATGAATTTTAAGTTATCAGGTGTAGTGACTTCTATGGTCATTGATGCCGATGTTAACTGAAGGACTACATAGTGTAGTATATTTATAATATTAAAACTTGTAGGAAATAAAATTATATCTTATGTAAAACTCCAGCTTCTAAAATATATTTAAAAATGCCACTAGCATCATACATCACACCCTCTCCAAGGATCTTGGCAAGGATGTACCCGCCACCCCACCCCTAGCTTCAGAGAGGTATCGACCTCTTAAATCCCCAAGACGGGCATTCGACCAGCAAATGCTTTACAGTCAAGGGGACTAAGCAGTCCTCACAATAGTCATTACATTATTACTCATTTCATTTTTCTAGGGTCCAGTACCAGTAAATTTTTCAGAAGGGTACTTACAGTGCCTGTTCAGTTAGACCTAGAATTAGCAGAAGGATCAGATACCATAGGCGTATGCAAGGACCCAAATTAGTTGAAAGAGATTAGGACCCATTTCAGAAAAAAAAGGACCTGTTATGTGATTAAAGACTGGAACTAATCCACCAAATTTCAGAACTTTCTAGAATGGAAACCAGGATGTTTACTCAAATTTTACCAATAAAGTGCTTAATTTCAAGAGTAAGATCTGTGGCAGTCATGAGAAATTTTTATCGAGTTGTGACAATCATTATATTTTATTTTCAATGGCAATTCATTTTACCCTTTTTCTGGGTACAAATTTATCTATCTATTTAGTGAATGGTGTGAAGGAAATGAAATTATCAGTTACATCAGTGTTAGCTCTAGTTGGTGCATTAGTGCCACATATTCACCCATGAAATTGGGCTTCATCTAAAATCGACACTACATGTAACTTGTACAATTACTGTCTTGTAGTACAAGTGTTAACTGCTGTCCCTGATTCAAGCACTTCTTAACAGGAACACTAGATTAAACAGGATTATCTCTCTCTCTCTCTCTCTCTCTCTCTCTCTCTCTCTCTCTCTCGATTGCAAAAGAGCAAATTCTTTATTTCCAAAGGTAAGGAGAAAAGGAATACCTGCTCAAAAGGAGTTGGCTTGTAAGTAACCTTTGCTGTGATCTTAAAGACAAGGATTTCCAAAATATTCATGATTATTTATTTACCTGAAAGATTGTCTTAGATGGTAGAAAAGTCATTTTTCATATTGTAATTAGATTGTCTTTCATGTATAAAGATCAGAGGTCATTGATCATGAGATAAGAGATTTTTTATTCAAATGATCAATGCCTTTTTACCTCTGACATACTTGTGGTTCTCACGTAGGTAATATATAATTTTCCACATTTTACCCTTGACAACATTTCCTTTTTACGGCTCTTTTGATGTTATATATTGTCTTCATTTGAAAGAGGTCTCCACTGTTACTTGGTAGAATATCTTCAGGAAGTCATGGTTTTGTATTTATGAAATATGATTTTTTTGTGGGTGTTAGAAATTTAATTATGTACATAATAGAAAACATCTCTCAACTGCACACTGTTAGCTGACCCAAGTTCGGTATTTGTGCTAGCGTCCTGTCAGTGACAACTCATATCAGAAACTAAATCTGAAAATTGCTTGTTTTGTTGGCATAAAGAAACAATGATTGTGTGCCCAGGTTTTGAAATCTTAAGTTACAGGTGTGATTGTGCTTTAATTAGGAGTGTTGGATCATGTCAAGATTAGCGAAACCACTCGCAGCAGGGTTCGCTATTCTTTTCAAGAAGATTGGGTTCGTTACTCTTTACATGGGAGTAATCGTGTTCGCCGTTCTAGACAAGAACACTTCAGTACCAGACATTTGATCCCCTAGTACTAAATAAGGCAAAATACATTTGACCCCCCCCCCCCTCACCCCCAGGGGCTAGCACTAAACACGGCGAAGCAGTGTAGATGAAATCACTGTTTCGCCTTTAGTACTAGCTCTCATGTGGAATTGGAGTTCGGACTGGAAAGGGTTGGCCATTCTTTACATGGGGATCATTGGGTTCTCTATTCTTGACATGGAGATGTTGGGTTTGCTAATCTTGGCATGATCCAAAGTGTCCTTTAATTAGAAATTTATCTTATTTACATTTTATTGTATTTTATCTTATTTACATTTTATTGTATTAAGAGCAGAGTGATTACGTTTGTGTAATGTTCATGGAATATGTATTCATTTAGTAAAATCATATAGTTGTATTTATATTTTTTCAGATGAAATTGATATGACTTGGAAATGGGGAACTCCTCAATCATCAGTGGCATGGCTATAAAAGGGCAACTGAATATGATCAGTAGCAAGCAACCAAGTGGAATCTGTCTTTCATCAGAGTCAAGAGATCAGTTCAAGGTGTTTGTAATAGAGAAGTACAGTACTTAGAAGTACAAGGAGGCACTATCATGGTAATCAAGTTTATGCAAATTTGCTTTTCTTGCCACTCTCAGGGCTTTTGTTTTTCTGTGACATAGTAACATCAGTAAAGATAAGGGGCATAGTATCATTATTGAAAAGTAATTGTAACTGAAATTCACAGTAGGTGAATTTAAAAGTTTTAAAAACTGCTGGGGTAATGGCGAAGATTTGTTCTTTAAATGTTAACGTCAAGCTTTGCTGCCAAACCCAGGTTTAACTACCAATTTTGGAAGCCAGTCATAGAGCACCCTTGCAGTTACTTGTTAATATTATCTCTGTCATTTGTTCTAGGTTGCTTACCCAGCGTATCACTTGTCTGGTTGCTTACCCAGCGTATCACTTGTCTGTCTTCATCTTATCAAAAGTGGGTCGGATCCTGACAATAGATCATTGTATTCCAAGAAGCTTGTAATATTCCTTCCACTGGTGACCTTTGGAGTGACTTGCTAGACCAGCATGGTTCTCAAGCTCGCCCTAGCAACCAAACATCCTTTAATAGACTAAATATGATGCTTAGCTCTGGCTTGCTTTCTCTTAAAAGCTCAAGGTTGTCCTCCAGGTTGGTAGATGAAGTATGGTTCTTGCGCTAACCCCTGGCAACTAACGGACTAAAGGTGATCATGTCTACTGATATGAAAAGCCACTGACTGAATACAGCACTAAAGCACTGTATTTTGTCAGTTGGTGGCTTTTCATATCGGGAGGCATGATCGTCTTTGTCAGTTAGTTGCCAAGGGTCGTTGAGAGAACCATGCTTCAACTACCGATTGGAGGACTAATTTTGAGCTTTTGAGAGAAAGCAAGCCAGAGCTAAGCATCATATTTGGTCTACTAAAGGATGTTTGGTTACTAGTTTAGAACCATGCTAGTCTAGCAAGTAACGTGAAGTATGACGTAAAACGTGCCTTTCAGATGTTTCGTATGACTGCAAAGGTGCTATTTAGCCGTTAGTTGTTACATAATTGTCATACTTGAAGAAACTGTGTTCCATGCATGATCTTGGTTGAAATTTCTTTTATTGAAGAGGGAATATGTGGTTTGTACAAAAAAATCATAAGATGCTGATTGTATAGTTTATTCTAATAAAGAATCCAGATGTTCATCATATTTGTTCATCATATTTTTTACTTCATCTTCACAAGCCAACTGTCCAGCCAACATAGGTAACTGTTGGTCACTAAACAGCTGGGGAATACAGCATAAACTAGTATGTTGAGTGTGGCTAGCATAAATAAAAGTTAGAACCTAACCCAGGGCAGGTCTTCAAAAGTACTTAGCAGCAATCTCAGCTGGACTGCAACCTAACCCAAGCAAGTCTTTGAAAGTATGTAGTAGCAAGCTCATCTTTCAAGTGCCTAGCACTGCAGTCCAGCCGTGTTGGTAAGTGAACAGCTTTCCGCTGGATTCGCTTAGTAGTAATTCGAGTGTGGATGTGCTTCCACAATCCCTCCACATATAGTACTAGTTTAGTTTCTCTTGGTATTCACATTAGATGGCAACCTGTTGGAGGAAAGAAAGTGTATAAATAGATGTTTAACCCAAACTTGAACTTACATCAGATAAAATCATTGAGAAATTTTACTCAAAGGATATCTCGCCCAACAAACTTAAATTCACCCTCCTGCAGGAAGTTAACAGATATGCTCATTCTTCCTCTTGAAAGTCTAGCTAAAATAAGTATTCATAATCATGATTGTCTCCAAAGTAATGGATTAAACCCAACAAATAAATATGAAAAACCATGACAAAATACATTAGATGGTAGAGTACCTTTCAATGCTGAGAGCAGTTTTCTTGCTGGTAAAGCAAATGGTACGAGGGCAATTGAAGTAACACTGCAGGATGATTGTGCTGACAGTGCTTGGTTCCAAAGCTAGTTGCTTGAAGTGGCCCTGCAAGTCGTCATTCCAAGAGATGAACCCAAGAACTCTTCTCCTTACTAGGTAAGACCGGGCTAGTATACTCCAGTACCTGTGGAATAAAGAACTTTAGAAATAATCCTTACACAAACCATGCCAAAAAAGACCATCACCAGGGAGAGAAGATGCAAAGATTTTTTATGGTAACATCCTTCTGGAAGAGAAAATGCAAAAAACATTATGTGTCAACATTCTTCAAGGTCTTAATTATGTACTACTGAAGTTTGAATGCGCCTCTACCCATAATAAAGCCAAGGCAATTGAGACAACCTCAAAATTGTCATTTGATAGGCATATCATTTTCACCATGTGTTATGTAGATAGTCACATCTTGCAGTCTCTCCAGGATGCAATGAAACACCTGAACATGTGTGCCCAATGAGCAGATTAAGTAAAAAAAATTTGCAAGTAGAAGGAAATGTTTAGGCCAGATAGAACGAGTTACATTAGAAATTTGAAGTGACAAGCAGTCTTGAGGCCAAAGGGAATAACAGATACCATTAACCCCTTTAGGAATGAGAAAAATTCCAAGATCAGACCCTTTCATTCAGTTGAGTCTGGTAAGAATGATTTAAAATCAGAGAAGCATTCAACCCCAGCAAACTTGTGGACATTTTTCTCAGTACTACAGTTCAAGTTTAACATTAAATTCCTTCATAGCACATTTGCATTCAGGATTAAAACTGACAAGTCAGAGGTCATCACTGTGACTACCTGCAATCAACAGCCATACAACAATAATCACTAGATTTTACTTACCCTGATGACAGTTACAATGTGGAGACTGGAAGTGCTAGATAATCTGCTCTAGAAACTGGTCAACTTCCTTCTCAAAGGAAGGTTACAGATGTGCAGTAACTACTGTAGTTATATAATTTAGTTTTGATCAGATTACTGACAGTTGCATGGTGGACATACAACTAGTTACACCTGAAAAAGCCAGCTTTCGAAAATCCTTGATATTGGGATGCTGGTTCTAAGAAAGGTCACGGTAAACCTTACCAGTGGGAAGTGGGTTACAAGTCTCTCTCTTAATGGAATGTGTAGTCATCGAGGAGCCAGAAGCCTGTGTGGCAAATGTTGGAAGTATAACTGGTGAATCCTCATCCAAGTTGAAACATCTAGCTAAATGTCTATCTCGTCCAGCACATGCACCTTGTTGACCACAGCCTTAAAATGAATTTGAGTTCATTAATATGCTAAGTTTGTCCTCAATGAAATAAACTTTCCCACTCTTCTTACAGGACTTTTGCATTTCCATAAAGCAATCACTAACGGAAAGAAGTTAATGCTTAAAAGTTCCTTGGGGTAATAATGGTATTCATGAATGATTCTTGAAGGCTACATCTAGCTCATAAAATCATGTATTGTGTACACCTCAATGACCAATAAACTGTGTGCGTGTTTTGAAACCTGTGCACTTCTTTTCCACCTGGCATTTTACAAGAAATACCAATTGCCCATGCTTACTGCTTTTCTAAGCAGGATAATTTTCTTTCATAGAAAAGTCATAAGTCAATGTGTAACTTATGTTCTGAGCTACTTAAACCGTATGTATAGAAGACAATATATTAGATGGGACAGACTCTGCCAGTCTTGCTTGCTGTGTAACTATTTTGCATGGTTTATATTGGAGATTAACTTCTAACAGTGAAAAAGAATTAAATTTTCCCAAGTAAATCATTGAATCATGGCAGCTATGGCTCTCGACCAGAAAATACAATGTAACCTAGATTTTTATTCACTTTAATTGTATTAAAGTTTTGAGTATCTTATTCCCGTTTTACTCCAAATTGAACTGCAATTAGGTACTCCAGTAATGCAAGTATCTAGGTAATGGGAACTAGCATTTCAGCTGTTTTTATGTGGTAAAGCAAGAATACAAAACGTACCACTCCAATGAATTACGGCACCTGTTGAACACAGTTGCTCATCTTCACCCAGCAGTGATGTTTTTAAAATTGTGTAACCAAAATATTAGTAAAGTTTATAATTTACATTAGCTTTGTTACTTTCATGTGTTTATGGTCTTCATTAATACTTCATATTTATTAAAAAAAAACTCACTCCAAAGTGAATACTTGGGAAAATTTCAGTCTTTGTAAAGAACGTTGTAACAAAGGCAAGGCAAACATAAAAGATCTACTGTCCTCATATCCATCCAAAGAATTTTATATTGAACGTAAACACAGATTTGAGTACTGTACTAGTGAAAATAACCAAGTTATTTTCATGCTTACAGTTATTACAGACGTTTAAAATCAAACAGTCAATTTGCATTTATTCTATGGCAAATTTAATCTTAGGTACTTTTATGTAATATGCAAGGAATTCAACACTAGATTTTGATTGTTTTATGGTAAAGGTTTTGGTACAAACCTGTTACTTGAATGTTGCATGCCATGTACAGTATACTGAACATGAGATGTGATGTACTTAAAACATGAATCTGCACTGGAACAGATTTTAAGTATGTTTTATAGACATGGGTAAGCTATGCACAAGTTAAAATTTTAGAAGGCAATTGAATCAGCTGAAGCCAAACAACAAGGCCATTGCCTCAGTACTAGTACACTGAGTATTTGAAAGCCTGTGTGCCCTGTTCCTTCATGCTGCTTTACGTAACCTTGATTTAATACAATTGGCCTACATTTTGTCTGCTTGTCTACCCTATTTGATTTTATTACTTAGGGGTATGTCACTTGAAAAGCATAATTATTAAATTTAACTTGTCAGTAGCATTTTTTATACTTGTTTACAGTTTAATTTAGAATGTTCATTTTCAAAAAGCATCCTAATGGTATAAGCTACTCTCAAAAGGCAGCATGAACATTTTATCAAAAGCTCTCATCATGGTCTACCAGTTTAGCTATGAAATCTTGACTAGTTAAATCCCATTTCACAAAAACCTGTTGATATCGTAAAGTCCACTCACTTGGTGACGTGAAAGGTTTATTGCTCTTCCTCCTTGCAAAAATCAACACCAAGTTCTCAGTTAACTGACATGCTACTTCTTTATCCAGTGCTGTATAAACACCACAATTTCCTAATTTTGAATTCATCGATAGTTAAAATTAAATCCTGTAAAGAAAATTATCCTGTAGGCCAAAAAATTATTGCCGATCATAACATTCAATCCAGCACGCGCAATATGTACTTCTAAGCCTACAAAAAAAAAAAAAAAAAAAATTCATGTGCTCTAAGAACTAATTACAGTATTTATGAATGTCAGATAGGTCTCACTCAACATTCATATTTACAGAGATAATATAAGGATGGTTTACCTTACGCTGTATTGACAAAATCAGGTAAGAGATTCTGGAAGTGAATACCTGTATAGAGAATTCAATCTCAAGCCATCAGAAATTTATGAGTAAAAGTTTTAGGTCACCATGTCAAATTTAAAAGATTGTAACTGTCAATACTCTTCTGGTAGACAAAATTAAAATAAATTTGGATTAAATAAGGGGGAATTGATTAACAAGATTTAAGAGTACTATATTTAGTGTTTTCATGTACATGTACGTGCTATGGAAACTTCATACATTAATGAAGTAACCAACTTCACCTTATTGCACTCATGTTTCACTTAACCAAAATGGGTACTGTACGAAAACTAATGTCCTATATTAATGCATGGTTGTTTCAAGTTGAAAACAGGCTAAAATTAAAAAAAATTTGAAAAAGAAAACTGTGAAAGAGGTCTTAGTACTATTACGAGTTGGTAGAGGTAGAGGTTGACAAAGATTGTGACAAAGATTGTGGCGGTTGGTGTATATATGGAAGCATATGAAAAAGGCTTTACAGAACAAGCGTTCCGGTTGACTTAGTGGTAGAGAATTCTTGACCAGATCTTCATACTGGCTTTAGTGTTCAAATACTGATTAGTAAAATATATCAAGAACAGAGTAAACAATGGTGTTCGCTGACTGGTATGTGCACAGACTATATGCTACCTAGAAATAACTTCTCAAATCTGATGATTCCCTGAAGACAACCTCAAAAATATTAGTCTTCATACGTACTGTAATATAAGCTTTTATTTATAACTTATGCCTCCTTGGTAATTTTGCAGATTATGTAGACTAACAGTGACCTAACATGAAAGCATGCAAAACGAAAGGCAACTTTTTAAGTTATTTAATGACTGATCAAATTTCACTGCTGCAACGATAATTGCAATTAAGGATGAAACTATGTTGCTTGCTTTACACTGTGATGAAGCAATTGTGATAGCACTAACATTAGTTCATCAATCTTTTAAAACTAAACCCACCTTCCTTGAACCACCACTAGTTGTGTAGTATTGCACAACAGCATGGCAAAATACTGTGTAATATTGTGCCAGCCTTATATTGGACGATTTTTAATGCCTAATTACTAGTCAGCATGCGCCACAGAAAATTTAACGAATTATCAAAATAAACAAGAAAATTTTGAAGCTACTTTTGTAATTGTAAAAAGTCAAAATTTTCAAATTAAATGGCACAGTGAAAAACTTATGTAGTCAGATTTAAAGCATTCTAATAAAGTAGAAAAGTCAAAATCAGTTGACAAAAGATTAGTTTTGTCTAACCAAATCAACTCTGCTGCTGTAAGCCACAAATTTGACATTTTAAGTGCAGTACTAAAATTCCTCGTTTGTTGAATCCTACCCTTACCTATTTATTTACTGTACTCTAACCTAGAGAACCTTAGGTAGAGAAACCACTTTACCAAATGTCTGTCACCCAGTTACCAGCAAAAATCACCCTTTTCCCAGTACTCTGGCCACCAGATCTGCCCCTTTGACCGAAAAATCATGTTCTGGTTGGCCAGTGCTTCGATATACACGCTTATTAAACCAAAATACACAGTGTCGTCCACAGTTGTCTCTAGTATAATGACAATTTAAACACCTGATATAAAACTTGACCTGACTTGCCTAAAAACCCTAGGCCAACACGTCTTGCTTTCTTCTGACACTGCCATAAAAATTATTCCTTTAGCTTAAACCTTTTTAAATGTATGGCACAAGGAATGGCTGTTGATAGGCTGGCCTTGAAGTCCTCTTGGCAAGTGTTTCCTTAACATTTCAAGTTGTCGTCTTGACAAGAGTAGCCTAGTATCCTTAAGAGCAAGCTGTTGATTGCTGCCTTTAGTCTTTGTTGATACGCTGCATAATCACTAAGGCTGAGCTACACGCTGCAGCCGAGACAAATACCAATTGTTCAGAAAACAGCCCTGAAAAAAAGAAATTACTTCAGTGCCGAGGACATTGATTAGTATCGATTTAAGTTAACTTGAAAATTTAGCACTAATTTACGGCCATTCCTAAAATTCAGATAAATTTTCATGTTAAAAAAAAAAGGTTTGTTTTCTAGACTGTAGACTGAAGTCTTCAAATTTATATTTAAAAACCAGCCACTGGAACTTCAGCCATTATTATTCCAACAGGAAACAGTCTGTAATTTAAGAAACCTCACTATCTAAACGCCAAACTGGTAGACTAAGCAACTAGAATAATTTCCAACATTTAAGCTAATTGGAGCTACACGGTTACCAGCTAATAAAAAAAAAAAATGGGAGTTTTGAAAATATGGGTTTGTGGGCTAAAATGTTAAGAGAACGTCCAATCACCTGTAAAAGTGAAATGATGAGTATACGCAGCACCCAGTACAGTAAACCAGGAGGGCAGAGAAGTCAGAACTTGGGGCCATGCAACCAACAAGCAGCAACTGACATTTTGCGAAATGCAAACCCCTCTTGTGCGGTTATTAAGGCACAACTTAATACTCAACGCAAAATCATTTAAAAGATGTGTAATTCTATAACTGAAAAAGACAAACCTAAACCAGCTATAATTAAAGATACCTGGTTGCAGATAAAGGATTTACCATTAAGAGTAACACTTTCAATACAGCCAATACTTTTTGAAACTGATCATGTTCGTTTTGCAAAATAAAGAGCACTAATACACGATACAGCTTTCCATTGGCAGTTTCAGCATACCATTCATTTAACATAACCGTTGGATCACTACACAAAAACAAGATTTGAAAAATGCAAAATACAGAAAAAGTGGAAGGTGTGTAAACTTTATAAAAAAAATTGTAAATTACACCATCCCTATACAATTTTCACATCATGAGAATATTCAAATTCTCTAATTCGACATTTAAATACAAAATTAACTGGCTAAAAGTCATTTTAGAGCATAATCATACCTAGTCACTAAAAATAAGCTCTCACCAACAGCCAGATCATAATAACCCTTGCAAAAATAGATAAACATTCATACTTTAATAATTCCACGTTTTTACCTAGTAATTATTGTTGGTTTAGTGTTCTGTAAAGTGCTACACTATCCTCAAAAAAAAGCTGCTGCAAATGGCGCTGATATGTGTACCAGGGCCGGCAGAAATAAACTGAGCTTACCTGCCAGGTTGTTTATTTTGAATTATCTTGTTTTTTGGTGATATTTACTTTTTATTTTTCAGTATTTTAATTTTTATTCAAACAATCTAAAAATGAATGACTTCTTAACCTATCTCGAAAAGATAAACTGGCACTTGTCCTCTCCACGCCAGTACAGGCGTCACGAAGTGCACTTCCATAAAAACTTACCTTTGTATCTTTCACGTCAAGACTCTGCTCAAGTTTGAAAATAAAAATGTCCTGGGACAGATATAGTCGTGACAATTAGGCAGTTCCCATACTATCTGTCCATCGCGTAACATATTGCATACGGGCCTGAAGAATAGAAGAGGCTAGTTAACAGAGCACCAAATATTGAATAGTTTTCATATTCAAAAACAGTATGCCCATACCATAACCAGCCGCAGAGGGGGTTAGCACCGTCAGTGCACCTCACGCGCGGTGCTCTGTAGGTATTAAGATTCTTTGCAGCGTCCCTTCGGGCCCTAGCGGCAATCCTTTTGCTATACCTCCTTTCATATTTTGTTCTCCATCTTACTTTCCACCCTCTTCTAACAACTGTTTCATAGCGCAACTGCGGGGTTTTCCTCCTGTTACACCTTTCGAACCTTTTACTCTCAATTTTCCTTTCAGCGCTGAATGACATCGGTCCCAGAGCTTGGCCTTCGGCCTGAATTGTAATTTATATATTCTTTTATACCATGACCAGAGAAGTTAAAGCAAGGCTTGTATATTTTATTTATTTTTTTTTTTTTAATTTATGGGTTAGCTGTGATCTAACGAAAAATGCTTCACACTCCACAGAAGCAAAGTTCTTAAGCCAGGTTCTGATATACGAAACAAAAATTAAAATTTAAGGTATTAATTTGCAAGTTGCATCAGTCATTACGTCCTTCATTAAATTAGCTTTATCAGACTGCAAGCATATAAAACTGCATTAACTTTTCAATGAGATCAGTCCTGTACTAATGGCTATCCTGGTGGTTCGGCTTATGAGCTACCTTCTATATTCCTCGCACTGTAATAACTAGTAACCCATCCAGTACCTAGGGACCAGTGGTTCCATACTTATTCAACCTAGTCCACCATTCCTTTTTAATCAGCTCAAATTTCCACCTGATTGCATGTCCTATTTGGCGGCGCAATCATTTGTGATTTCTAAAGTTTTACTGCTAGGGAATACAGCATTTCTGTAAATATCAACTTTCAGATGCCCACAGTTTTGATACAAAGCTACAATTAAGCTATCTCTAGTAGTGCAACTAATATATAATAAATTCCATTCAAAACCAGTAAGGATGTCGGTATTACCTAACATTATCATCATAGCATCTTAAATTTCACAGGAACCAAAAATATACATCTGCCAAATAGAATATCATTACCTAAGACACAATCAGGATATTAAAGTTATTAAACTGGACAAAATTTGCGCTGTCGATTAATCCACAATTCTAATTTTAATAACCACTGAAAACTATGGCTCATACTAAAAGGTCACCAAAAGTTTCACAACCAACTCCGTAGTTTCAGAACACTGTAACGGCAGATTTTCTATAGTTTCAGCTATAAGGTCTGTTCAGTAGCCCAATATAGTGACAGACATATACACCTATATACATAGGCGTGGGAGGCGGGGGGCGCAGGTGAGAGCAACTGCCTGCCCAGGATTCGGGAATGCTAAAATTCGGGCAAATGGGTTGGGATATTTGGGCATTCGAGGAAAGAAAAAAAATTCTATAATTTAAAAATAACACGAATAAAAAATATAAACTTGTATTTGTAAGTTAACCATGTAATAAACTGCACATGAATTATGATTATCATTTACTTTAGAATATCCCCATTCGATTACAAAAATCATCCTACTCATTTTCTATGAATACAAGAGTTTTTTTTTCATCCTTGCTGGCGATGGGGGAGGGGGGAAACTAACTGAACAATTCTCCCACAAGCCCTGGCTTTGCTAAACTTCTTTAAATTCGTACCTATTGTCATAATTTAACAGCTGTTTGGTGTTTATCACACACATGGCAATTTGAAGAAACTCTGGGGGTTTCCGAAACTCGGGCAAATTTGGTGTTCCTCCTCCTCCCCGCAAATAATCCCATCTCCTACGCCTATACCTATATATGCAAGCACGAAAGTTAGCTTAAGGCTGTTCCCAACAGAACCATTCTTTCTTAGTCAAATTCATTCACTACGGTAGTCTGCACCTTTGTTTTGTTCAATATGAAAGTTGCACAGCACCTTTAATTTGCCCACTTTTATTCAGTACCTTTTACTTGGCAATAATGTTAATTTTGCATTTACCTTTAACACTGTCTTCCTACCCAGCGCTGCAAGACTACAGCCACTGAACTGCGTAGATGATGCCTATGGCAATTGCACCTTCTGTGGTTTTAGACCCAATCCGTCCTCTAATGTAGGGTTGTGGACCCGAGCCTTGTAAATTTTGGAACAGGCCAGTCAATTAACCTCTCATCGTTGCATGTTATTCATGTCTCATGAGTCATTAAGACATAAGTTTGCTTTTTTTTTTTATTTACCCAGCAGTAGCTTCAATCTGAAATCCTACCCTTCCATCTTACCTACGGACAATGTGTGGGACTTTTCTTAGCACTATCTATACGTCCCATTGTCTGTTGCTTTCCCAGCTATCGTAATTTCCCATATCACATTAGCTACCTAAAATTTCCTTTTTATTTATTCACTCTATTATGAAAATCTTTTAAAACATCGTTGGTTACCCATTCATTTAGCCTTGTCCCTTGCACTGAAGCGTAACTACTTCAGCGAAATGTTCTGTTAGCTACAGTCCAGTATTGAATACAGTAAAACTGACAGGTACTAAGGTTTCTTATCAGCTAACAACTAGCTTCAATTGCATTCACTCAATTCGTTGGGGGAAAACGTACTCATGGTTTAATTCATTTATATAAATTTTCACTTAACTCAGGAAATGAAACCCTTACGACTTACAACTAAAATGGCGTTAATGCTGTCAAGTGGTTTTGTCGGTCAAGTACACAGCTATCATAAATGATTAAATAAAACTTGCTCATTCCTGAAGATGCCGGTTATGTGCACTTAAGAGCGCAGATTACTCGGCCCCCTTAGATTAAAGTAGAGAGTCCCAACAGCACTAATAAATATTCGTTTATGAGCTCCTGGGCTCAATTTTAACACTACCATTTCCAAATAACTGATTAATCTAAATACAGTAGAAGCATCTATGATATTAAGCCCTTCCTTACCAGCTAAAGATAAGCTAATTTCTGTAGAATCTCTTCTGCCTTAGCTAAAATTTATAAGAATTCCCTATATACAAGATGAATTTTTTTTTAAACTTTGATGCTGTTACCCTACAGATTGTATATTCTTGCAGCACACTCTTGTAGTGCTATCTGGAAACTGAAGTGCTACCCTTGTTATCCATACACCTAAAATTTTGGCAGTCAGCCTAAAAGGAACCTAAGAAAAACGCTAAGACTTACGTTCCCAATGCATGACATAGGAATGCAATGTACAGGGGCGGCGGTGTAAATATACTGTAAAGCTTTACTTTAACTCATGAACACCGGGTTAGGATCGGTCCTTGCCTTTTCGGCCGTAAATCATTTAGGCCGTAACAACCAAAACAACGTTAGACATTATGTTTATGGTATTTACCGTCGTTATTTTATGTTTTATGCACCTCCCCAAGGGGCTGGTACTAAACAACGCCCATTTTGCACGTAAACGTGCTTACGGCCTAAATGACTTACGGCCGAAACGACCCGAATTCGTTAGGACCACCCACACTTGCTTGAATGTTGACACTAAAGACTATTTAAATACGTGTTTAGCATGCTTTTCGTATCAAGTCATTAAGGTGAAATTAAGTATAATGCAACGCTTAATTTCGAGAGCGTATTAAATAAACGACGAATATTTCTGCTTTATTTTGCAAGTAAAATTGTTTTTCAACCACAAATGTTCGTCTGAATACTTACCACCTTTATATTACAATTCAGTCAAGTCCAACGGTTAGCTGTCTTGAACTTCAATGATTTCATCAGCAGATTCTTCTGCTTAAGGCTGCAAACCATTTAAGAACATGGGACAAATTGCTATTATCTGTGGGTTAATTATAGGGTTGCCCAGAATCTTCAGCTAGACAAGATGTGGGGGCCCACTAGCCTAATCTTTCAGAATCGTGCAGGGGCCTTTAGGGCGGCAGTCAATTCCCATTAGAAATTAAACTTTCTCACGTTGTCACTACACTGCAGACTGACTACTCCATCCCTTAACATGTAGTTTGTCATTTAAGCGCGTTAATGGCTTGTATCTGCCATGCATAAATATGGGAAGGTGGCATTTCAAACCCACTAACAAGTATGAAGAGTTCACTGCCATCTTAAAGAAAATTTAGTGCAAATGTCTCCAGCTTCCTAAAAAAAAAAATTAAAAATGGACATTCACAATTACCAGGCCTTTCGCTCCTTGAACCAGTTTAACTTCGTATGGGGATTTTTGTAGTCACTTCACTTACGTCTCACGTAGACAATACTTTAATTTTTTAAAAACCTGGAAATCTAGTTCTTTTACTCTAACAGTAAACTCACCTTTGTGAAAACCCTGCCTCTAATAATAGCTACAAAGAGCCACTTGCATGTATACAGCTTCAATATTTGCAAAGTTTTATAAATTAATTCAACAGTCAACGCACAGCTATATATTTAGCTTAGCCAGATCAGTTTCGGCATAAAACTAGGAGGACTTCTGAATATGTCATCAGACTATCAGCACAAGTTCAAAATAACCAGACCTAAATTGTAAGAGGTTTAATAAAATTTTGAAATGCATTTGCTGTTCTAACCAACTGTTCAAACTACCCACATTACCTGTAAATAAAGTTTGAGACTACTAAAATAGACTGACGTTCCCGGCCAGTTGTGGGAGCTTTGTAGCAGCAGCTGCAATACCCCTCTGATGCCCCAACCACCTCTTCAGAATTTAAACATTAAAATTAAATTCCCTTTTAATAACCCATCACGTCATTTCGTGTTCTAGGAGTGAGGGGTCACTGACAATCACTTTATCGTGATGTATCCCGTATAAGAAAAATATGTGTTAAACGCCTGAACTGATCACCTACTTCACTTACCCGTGACAAACTTA
>JANJGK010000003.1:71892212-71902212 GCA_039081455.1 Macrobrachium rosenbergii | reverse complement strand
GATGAAGTTGAAGGGAAACTAATTCTGAATGCCAAAACCCTGTTGTTGTTGCTCTGTCGCTAGACTGAGCTGTCCTTGTTCTTGCACGGGTTCTTGGCTTACTTGAGAAGCCCGAAGGCGAAAATAAAAATAAAAAAATAAAAAAGGAAAAATTAGAGGATTTTTAACAGAAGGGATTAAGAGGTTCGTACAATTACGATGAAATATAAAGGATTCTCAAATGGAATGAAAACAGGGAACTAAAATTTTGAAAAAAAGAGGAGAGAATAAGAGTAGAATTCTCCGAGAGAATGATAAATGAAAATTATGTAAATGGAGGAGAAAATCAGATGAAAAAGAAAGCAGTTCCAATAAAGACGTACGTACGAACTCCATCACCTAAAGATTCACACAACTAAATTTGCCACAAAAACTCTAACAGCTACACCAACCACATACAGTGTATTTTCCCAAGGAGAGAGAGAGAGAGAGAGAGAGAGAGAGAGAGAGAGAGAGAGAGAGAGAGAGAGAGAGAGAGAGAGAGAGAGAGAGATGCCCCTATTAGGTTGTGGCCACCCTTTGCGGTGGGTAAAGAAAAAAAGGGTGACCTGCTGGGGACCAGAATCAGTGCTATAGGGAGGGAGATTGGCTCACAGCATCCCTGGGATCTTAAATCAAGTAACCTTTAGGAATCTCTCTCTCTCTCTCTCTGAGTCTTCGGGGGAATATGTTGGCTGGGCATCTGGGTCAGGGATAGGGTATCTACCCGATTTGTTGTTCGGAGGGAAATAATGCAGTTTTCCTTAGTGCTTGGGAAATGAATGCAAATTTATAGAGACAGCTGCGTTATTTTAGAATAAATGCATACAATGACACATGGCACACACACACATATATATGTATGTATGTATATATATATATATATATATATATATATATATATATATATATATATATATATATATGTATGTATGTATATATATATATATATATATATATATATATATATATATATATATATATATATATATATATATATATAATTTCTTTTCACTCCGGTTTCTTGAAAATCTTTCATGGGATGAAGCTGCTACCCACTACAGCTCAACTGAGGCATGATGGTGTAAATAACTGAACGCATCAGTTTCACAATGGAATGAAACACTGACAGTGAAAAGATGGAGTTAGAGTGGTTGGACAGCAAGGTTGAAGAAAGCAAACAGAACGGAGGTAAAGTGAGAGGCTAGAAAGTGGATGCGGCTAGGGGTCGAAGTGGCAATGCAGATAACCTGTGGTAATGCCTACAGTTCGCCACTTAAGGTACACTGACGGCACTGAAGAACAATTCTCAAGTAGGTACATAACTCACCTGTCTGTCCGGTGGCCTAAGTTGATCTGGGAAACAGATATAAAAAAAAAACTTGAGAAAAATGTCAAAGAGAACGACGCCGTCAATGATTAAGGCGTCAGGTACAGACGTTGTTTTGGTGATTCTTCTTCTTCCTCTTCCTCTCCTTTTTCTTCTTCTTCTTGGGAATGCTAAACGGAAACCTTGAGTCAGGTTGCGACTAGGAACTGAGCAAGATCTCTGCATCAATTTTCAATATATCTTTCGATCTTTCCAGATTAAACCAGACCGACAGCAATAATTTAGGAGTGGTGAGTTGCACCCAAAAATTATGTGAAGTTTCTAAAGATGGTGTAGAGGGAAAAATATCGTGCTGGTCTCGGCATATGTATTATTGATGTTAGACGGATATCTAAAGGACTGCTCCAAGGGCCATACAGGATTAGAAAGTCCTTAACCCTGTCCTTTCAGTCAGCTAATTAATGATTAAATTATAATTAGGCCAATGAATAGCTGAATTCTTAAGGACAAGTAATAAATAAATCAATGAATGAAGGAGTCAGTATATAAAAAATTAATAAACAAATATATATCAATCAAGTCAAAAACTATTTTATATTAACTACATACTAGCATTTTTCAATCTCCTGGAACAGTCAGCTGGATTATTGCTTTGATAGATACGAAATAAAAAGGCTTGTGAATAAATTAAACCGTAAAACAAAGGAGGTTTAAGCATATCCTGAGTAAACTTACCTGAAACCGAGATGTTCCATCAAATCCAGATAATTTGCCACGAAGGAGACATAATCTCTTCAGTGAATCGATAACATGTGGCCTTTACTACATAAATGGATGGGAGGAGGTAGGCAAGGAAGAGGAGAGAGAGGGGTGGGGGGAGGGGAGGGGCGGAGAGGGGGTGGAGTAGTCCATTCATTAAAAGCTATCATCGACCTTCTCCCAAAACTAATTTGGACATAATGACCTTTTCTGAGTCTCAATGGTAAGATTCTACCCTTCGCTCCATTGAAGATTAAAAAAAAATATTTGGTCTACTCTAAACAGGAAAAAAGGATGTGGCAAAAATTCTTGACCTTTTTATTTAAAGATGTACAATTGTGGTCCATTTACATATTAGTCAATAAGGAAAAATATCTATTTTCAAGGGAGTGGCGACATGGCCGCCATCTCGTTACATCTAATATCACTTAAGTACAAACATACACATCCGCTCACTTAACACTTACATGCCGCTAAGAGCTATGACTTAAATACAATCTTTTCGATACATTTTCATAATAGGAAGTAAATAACTTATTGAAAAGGTAAAATGCTACATTTTGATCTTGATTTCTGGCATTTAATAAGTCAGGAATTCCCACAAATTTTATATACATCAATATCTAAAAATGTTCAGTCATTTATCTGTTGAAATGCTCATTAATATAGTGTCATCACATCATTAAATATTACGATAAGAACAACCAACCGTTAAGGTACAGAACATAGTGTCTTACGTAAAATGTAAAACATACTAGTTCTGTAGTTTTTAGATTATTTTGCAAATAGGAAAATTCTCAACAGGGAGTGAACTGACAAAATATTTAGAACAATCTTTTTGGTGCATCTTGATTTCAAGTAACTATTTAAAAAATAAGCTTTTCTGTACATGTTGATAGTTATCTGCCTGGAATGACTACTTGTGTAATTATAAAAAACTCTGATATTATTACTTTATAAAAGACACTATTTCTGCATTCCACTGAACATCAAAAATCGCTTATAAAATACTGCATTACATTTTTACAATCAGGAAACTCATTACTGCAACATCACCGTAAAGAAGCCACTTTCAGACACGCGTGTCAGCCATTCACAAAACACTGGAACTTCAGTGTCATTCAAGAAAGTACTGGAACTTTTGTATTTTCCTAGAACTATTTGAACTTTTCATTTTCCATCGTTGAACAGAGGAACTTTCTCACGCATTCCAAACCACCATGACACTTGTTCATAATGAAAGGTTTGCACACTGAAAGACCAGTTGAAACTTATGCCACGTTACACAGAAAACAACAGTCTGTTTCCTTCCAGAAATATTAAACTTACGTTCCCTTACAAAAAACAGCTGGACTTATGCGTTGCTCCACGTAAACATAAACGTTACCTTTCTACCCTCCAGAATATAATGGTTGACAGTGGCCGCTAAAGTGTGCCTCTTCGCACGATGATGATCTTGGAAGTCTTCCAAAAGCTATCACTTATTAAGATTGTAGAGAGACCATCCGTCTCCAGTCACTTAACACCAAGAAGTTTAGGAAATGGCCTATCAGCTCAGGAGATAAGAATTCTGAACGAGCTAAAATAAAGAATTCTGAACGAGTCAGAATTGTACTCTAACTGGAAAAAGTAATGACTGAGGTTAACAGAAATACTGAACTTAGCAACACTTCATAATTTTGGCTTTGAGACCGCGGAAGCGAAGAATGAAATTTTAAGTCCATTTTGATATTCACAAGGCTAAATTTGAGGATCGTTCGCATAGGACTAGATTTGAGATTTCTGAGCAAATAAAATAAAAACTAGGTTTTAAGGAAAAGTAAAAAGAAAAGATGAAGATGCTAATTTTGGAATTTTTGATCTTTGTGAAGGCAACAATTCAGAATCTAACAAATAAAAAAACTAAAAAAGGATTAAAATAATTATGACCTAAAGGAGTAAATGGAGTAGGCACAAGCATTCCGGTTAGGGAGGTCACAATTCTTTACATGAAAATGAAAAGAAACCGAGAAAGTAAAGATGATTTTAACAATTGGTTAACCTAAAAGATATTTGCTACAATATCTTGGACTTGGGGGAATGCAAAGCTCCCTGGAAATTCTATGCTAGAGAGAGAGAGAGAGAGAGAGAGAGAGAGAGAGAGAGAGAGAGAGAGAGAGAGAGAGAGAGAGAGAGATAACCTTCAATAAAAACCTGATGAACCTTTCACTCTACTCCTAGTAAGTGATCACCTTTCTTTCTTAATCAGAAAATACTGCACTGTTGCCTAGCAACAAAAAATAAATAAACACATGATACCATTGAGCAAATAATACTTATAAAATTCTCGGACATTATAACTGCAAACTCTCATACCAGCTCAATGAATTTACGATTATCTCTTGAACTGAGAAGCAATCTCTATAAATCTTGCCTTCACTAAATTAATATACATTTACATTTACTGTGCATGCCTAAATTATTCTATATACAAATGAGAAACCTTTACGATCAAGATCCCTGGACTAAAATGTCTCAGCGAACGATCTCGATAACTTTTAATGTCATGGTTGATGCTCGTTTGTAAGTCTTCGAGGCCACCCACTGGCACCAATGAAAATATCAGTAAGTAAAATAAATCACAGGAAATAAAAAACTTTAGTTTCTTATTTTATTACGTTTTGCATCTGGTATTTGCTAGGAAATAAAGGTCTTGTGATGTGTTATTGTGGTGTTCATGACTGATTACTGATGGCATTAATTGTGCGTGTGTGACATTTTACATTTTCTGTGAAGAGACAGTATTGCCAGACACGAAACGAACCTTACGAAGTGCGATGGTCCTTGTAAAATGTATGTATGTATTTATGTATGTATGTATGTATGTACTTATGTATGTATGTATGTACAGTGACTGTTAGGATTTCATTGATGCATGCAACACAAGGAACAGACTTACTCTGAAAACACTAAAAAAAAGAAACATAGGCCTAAGAACCTTCGCACGGTTAACTTTGCTAGATACAGCGCTTCGTCAGCCAAGTAAACACTCCTTTGAAAAAAAAAATGTACAAATAGAGATTTTACATATCTATATACATAATCATTTATAGCAAATGTACAATAAAGAGAAGACTTCAAGCTATGTGATTCTCCTCGACGTACGCGGGATTGTCGTAGGATTCGGACGCATCCTGTTTCTCCTGAGTTTTCCCGCTCATCTGCTGCTGTTGCTGCTGTTCCTTCGGTCTAATCTCTTCTCTGTCCTCGACTTCGGCCGCTGCCTCCCGCTCGGGTTCTTCCGCTATAGTCTCTAGAGGCTTTCCGAAGCTGGACTCGATGTTGTTCACTTCGATGCTGAAGTTGAGTGCCGACAGCAGGATGGTGGCTAGGCGGATCTTGCCCTTGTTCTCCTCGTCGTACAGCCAGCGGGAGTCCTTTCGCATCACGAGGCTCTTCTCCTTCACGGGACCCTTGGGGACTTCCGGCGCTGCATCCTCCACGTTGTAGTCTCCTGTCTTGTCCATGACCATCACGAGGCTGTGGGGGGAGAGGGGGCGTAATTGGGGATTATTTTCAGATAAAAAAAACAATGACAAAGCATTTGTTGAAGCTATATTGACAAACACTAATATAAAACATACGGTACACTTAACTGATCATAATGAAATGTAGGAATTTAAATACTTAAAAAGTTTATTTGCAAAACATCTGACATATCAGAAGACTAGTCATAAAAGTAATATTTCTTATTAGTATTTTGTTTACTAGGCTTGTTTATTTCTGCAGCGGTGTTTATTTATGGAAATTATCTATTTGTTTATCGATCTATTTATATTTACTTAATTGTTATTTGCTCTTCTCGTGGTTTTGTCTTTATAGTTTTTCAACTGTTCACTTTTGAGCACTTTATTCTCTAGAAGCTTTCTTACCAACAGCAAACGTGCCCTTTATGAATGCCTTATGAATAATAATAATAATAATAATAATAATAATAATAATAATAATAATAATAATAATAATAATAATAATAATTACAGCTACCTCATCTTTACAACTACAGTACATGATGACAAACTGTTATAATAATAATAATAATAATAATAATAATAATAATAATAATAATAATAATAATAATAATAATTACAGGTACCTCATATTTAGACCTACATGACAGCAAACTGGTATATAGCCAAGCAGTACGACCAAATTCCATAATACGTGAAATTACTGAAACAATAACTGGAATCTGTAAATCTATGAAAAGCGGGAGCGAAGCTGGTATATAATGACTTCCATCATTAACCGTCAACTCTCATTAAATCTATCCAGTAAATCTATTTTTAATGGGCGTCAGTAATATAATGCCGTTCAAATCAGTTTTCCACCTAATACATCCAAAACGCCCAATATAATTGTTTCATTTGAAATATCTATTTACAATGCTTTTTAACGAATTTTTAATTGTTCATTTGGATATTGTAGACCTAGTCCGTAATCACTCTATGCTGTTAAACTTTCTACATGACGTCACTCATTAATTGGAAAATTGTGGGTGAGTGAAAACATTGTTTTTTTCATAAACCTAACCTTTTAAACGTACAATAATTGCTAAAAAATCATCCTGCATGGTGTCATCCATTAACTTGAAAAAAGAGTAGACAATTATTTGTAAACAGTGCAGTACTCCTAGACCTATCCTTCTGGTCTCATATACTAGGCGCTACTCTTATATAACCGACGTTGCAGTGCCTAACTTCAGGCCATCAGTCTAGATTGCCTGATACTTCCTCCCTAACCTGACTTCAGGCCATCAGGCTAGATTGCCTGATACTTCTTCCCTGACTTCAGGCCATCAGGCTAGATTGCCTGATACTTCTTCCCTAATCGAGAATAAGGAATTCTGGGTTTATTTTTCTAGAGTGACGGCGCACTCCATTCCCTTACGCCTTTATTGGGTTAGAATTTCCTGGGGAAAGCTATAGTCATCATAATTCAAGGTCTCTCGTTTGAAATAAACAATAACCTGTCAAATTTACTCAAAATGAAAAAGCATATGAACTCCACTCTTCTTATTGGGTAATATGCGATACTGTACTGACTTTCATCTCACAATGTATACAAATATAATTATATATGAACTGAAATTTTAATAAAATGATAAACTGCAAAACTGCATCAAAAGCTTTCTTTTATTCTCGCCGTCTAGTAAAGTATTAATATGCATATTTTACTTTATTGATATGTAATTCTTGCATTGACCCAAAAAAGGTTTGATGTTTTGCCTTCAAATCTGTTTGTACTTTTCAAAAACGATGGATGGTAAAATTATATATGACCTCGAAAGCAAAGAAGTACAACTTCCAGGGTTTATTAAAATACGGTACTGCGCATTCTTACGAAAGCGTGTGTGAAGGATCCTTAGATTTTCTAAAAATATTGCTTCAATGAGACAAGCTGAGCCGGGTGGCATTTTCCTGAGATGTAACCGAGTACTGAGACCTTTCCCTGAAAAAAGCGGGACGCCATATCTTCAAAACTAACCACAGGATTTTCTTGAAAATAATCTCATTATGTTCTCACACCCAAATTACTTTGAACGTCTAACCTACCCTAACCTAACCTAACCTAGGGGCATGGCAAAAAAAAACCCGGGGTTGGTGCAATACTAGTATACTGTACATCTCGGGAATTTGCAGCCGGGAGATATTATTCCGTTGCCTGAGTAGATGGGATGAGAAGTGAGTTAGGGAAACTTATCGGGAGATAAGTGAGGAAACTAAACTTATCTACAAATCATAGAAAAAGGAGCACTTCACTATAAATTAGTCAGGAATGGGAAACTTGTGATTCATAGGTCAATGAAAAAAGGAATTCTTGCACGTGCAATGGAGCACGAAGCGAATTGCTACTATAGGCAGAAAGGGGTTTCAAAAAGATAAAATAATTCGGTTGATATCAAAAGGGGAAAGCAAGATGTTTGTTTTATTGAAAGAGATCGAGACGGGCATGCACTGCTGCCCAGGATAAGATCGGTTCGCGAAAAAGAAAAAGGATAAATAATCTCTGAAAAGCGCGCCTTTTAAAAACAGAAACAAGTTAACTAACTTTTGACACAGAGGAAAGCAGTGAATTCAAAATCTTAAAAGTTGACGGTATGAAGAAAAAGAAATCAAGAAGACATAGTAAACGAAAGCAAGAGGTTATACACATACACAAAATAAAGAGAATATGGGAGAGAAGTTATACAGAGAAAGTGTTCCGAGGTTTAAACAAGTAAAAAATGCGCCGAAATTTTTTCGGCGCAATCGAGTTTTCTGTTACAGCCGCTACGGCGTATAATCAAGGCCACCAAAAATAGGTCTTCCGGTGGTCTCGGTATAATGCTGTATGAGCCGCAGTCCATGAAACTTTAACCACGGCCCGGTGGTGGCCTATACTATATCGTTGCCAGAAGCACGATTATAGCTAACTTTAACCTTGAATAAAATAAAAACTAATGAGGCCAGAGGGCTACAATTTGGTATGTTTGATGATTGGAGGGTGGATGATCAACACACCAATTTGCAGCCCTCTAGCCTTAGTAGTTTTTAAGGTCTGAGGGCGGACAGAAAAAGTGCCGACAGAAAAAAGTGCGGACGGACAGACAAAACCGACACAGTAGTTTTCTTTTACAGAAAACTAAAAGGGAGAAATATCCTTGAAAGTAGATGATCAAAAGAAAAAGAAAGCAAAAAAGAAGAACACAGTAAATGAAAGCAAGAGCTCATAAAAAAAAAAGAAAGGCCATGCACGAGAGAAGCTGTACAGAAAAAGTATTTTGAGATTTCAAACGGGAGAAACATCCTGCCACTTACATGAAGATGATCACCATCAAGAAGTTGGCCGAAGCCCCGAAGAAGAACTGGGCACCTGGGTAGAACGACACAGTCGCCCTGTAAACAGCCGTGTACAGGGTGAAACTCAGCATAGGTACCACGCCGTCGAGGGCACCGAGCATGGCAGAAACTTTACCTGAAATGATATAAACAGTCATTGGTGTAACAAAGGCATTTGGGATGAAGCTGTCGATATATTTACGCTAACCAGTTGTTGTCGATGTGATTTTTCAACTTTACATTTGCTTTTGATTCTTTTCGTATAAAGATTTATATTGCTTTGAGATTAATAAAATGACAGAATTATATATATATACACACACACATATATATATATATACATATATATATATATATATATATATATATATATATATATATATATATATATATATATATGTATACACACAACACACACATATAACTATAGCTTGTCATCGTACGCTCCCGACAGCCATCAGAGAGAGAGAGAGAGAGAGAGAGAGAGAGAGAGAGAGAGAGAGAGAGAGAGAGAGAGAGAGAGAGAGAGAGAGAGAGTCACCAACAACGTAAGATTAAATGTTCCCAAGTCTTCTAAATTGATAAATTAAGCAAAAAGCGCAAAATTCGCCTGCCCATTCTAAAGATACTATATATATATATATATATATATATATATATATATATATATATATATATATATATATATATATATATATATATATATATATATGGGTTAACATAAAGACCAATAGACAAATTTATATATATACACACAAACTCCTCAAAATTCCTTCAGTTCATTTCAAGTCTTTATTTTTTTTTCTTTTTATAAACAAGGCTACTGGAATAAATACATCCTTCATAATCATTTGATTTGTTTTTCTTTAGTTATCTAAATTATAAAGAAAGCACTAAGTGCTTCCAGCTTCGATGGACAAGGCAAAAATCAAAGCACAGGACACTGCTGATTTAGTATTCCAGAATTTCCCTGGAATATCTGGAATTAGAATCTGGAACCTGCCAATTGGGGACAACCGACTGAATCGACGTTTTA
>JANJGK010000003.1:71869712-71887212 GCA_039081455.1 Macrobrachium rosenbergii | reverse complement strand
TTATCGTTTTTTTTTTATTACAGTTGCCTTTGTTTGGGAGCTGCAACGACCATCATTAATCCGCGTCAAAGATTGTGCGAGGTTGCTATAATAGTTTGCTCTTGATTGTCGTTATATGTCTTGGTGAAGCTGAGGTCCTTTACGGGCGCATTCCTCGTGTATAGTGAGTCTTGATTTGAGTTTGAGTTATAAGCGTGTATGTATGTAAGTATGTAGGTATTATAATATATATATATATATATATATATATATATATATATATATATATATATATATATATGTGTGTGTGTGTGTGTGTGTATATATATGAATACATATATACATATATATATATACATACATACATACATACATACATACATATGTGTGTATATATATACATTTATACATACATACACACACACATATATATATATATATATACAGTGTATATATACATACATATATTCCATAAAATATAAATCTCTCCCTCTCTCTCAACCCCCAGTCCTCGACAGTATATATATATGAATACATATATACATATATATATATATACATACATACATACATGTGTATATATATAAATATATATATACATACATATATTCCATAAAATATAAATCTCTCCCTCTCTCTCAACCCCCACTCCTCGACAGTATATAAATCGACGTCACCCGAACGACAGAGAGAGAGAGAGAGAGAGAGAGAGAGAGAGAGAGAGAGAGAGAGAGAGAGAGAGAGAGAGAGAGAGAGAGAGTTGCTAAATTAATATCTAAAACCCTCCCCCTTTCGACTTCCTTCTGTCCTCCCCTCTCGCTCTCTCTCTCTCTTTCCCAGCTAGTAAAAGAAATTCCTCAAGGTTTATGAGGCAACTTGGAAAAGGGGAAGAGAGAGAGAGAGAGAGAGAGAGAGAGAGAGAGAGAGAGAGAGAGAGAGAGAGAGAGAGAGAGAGAGAGAGAGAGAGACCCCGGGCAGGCGTGTCGTTCCTGATGGAGGTCGTTTGTGATCGCAGCTGCAAACTTCGTCCTTTAATAACATCATGGAATTCGCATTGGAGAATCTCCGGCGGGAAAAGTCGGGAGCGGTCGTTGGCGAAACTTTCAATTTCATGCGTTGGGGCTGGAGGTGGCGCTCGCATTCTCTCTCTCTCTCTCTCTCTCTCTCTCTCTCTCTCTCTCTCTCTCTCTCTCTCTCTCTCTCTCTCTCTCTCTCTCTCCCGAACATATTTCAAGTATTTGCTGGTAGGCGTACTGAATTTGTATCATGTGATGACCAGTCACTTGCATGCGCCTGCGCTCACACACACACACATTCACACACACACACACACTCACATACACACACACACTCACATACACACACACACGCACTCAACTCACACACACACACACAAGGGTGGTTCCTCAAAAAATAAAGACAAAGATCACTGCCATGTTCACACTTAACCTCCTGAACTGTGAATGAACCTCTTGTGCAGAAAACTTCCACAACACTAGCTGCTTTTTACACTAACACAGAAGGCTCACCTCAGCGTGTCTGCTAATCCAAAAACACACTGCGACATTCATATATTTCTTGCAACAGCTCTCTCGCCCCTTGGATGTTTAGGTCCATATTTTTCAGTAGATAATATTTTTACTCAATCTAGCTATCTCTTCATAGGTCCTCCTCTCCTTTAACTTCCACAATCCTTCTCAAACGTATCCTGGCCCCTTTCACTCTTGCGTCATTCAGTTCCGCCTCTATTCTATCTTCCCACATTCAACAAATCCTCAAAATACTCACTCCATTGACCCAAGAGTTCATTCTCTTCAGACAGCATCTATTCATTTGCATCTTTTACTCTGAGCTCCATTTACTAAAAACCATCGTGATAACAGTCTCTGGAGCCAAGGGAAAAGGTGAATGTGGGAGAATGTGCTCTTTCAGCTCTCTGAGAATAATTTCCCTTTCTGAAATACTTGCAGAAATCCATTTGGATATGACTGTTCTTCTTGGCGTCACTCTTGGCGTTTTTGGATTTTTCCTTTCTTTCTCTTTAATTTATATATGTTTTATGCTACAGAAGTTAAAGAAATAGGCCTAAATATGTTCAGACATTTGATTCTGTGCGTCTCTCTTGAGGTGTTAATTCTTGTTGCAAATTTTACCAAGCTGGTTTCTGTAAAAATATATCAAGCGGTTGACAGACAAGATGCATTTTGTTTTACGAATAAAACATGAAAGAAGTGATTGAAGATGAAAAATATTCAAAGCATAAAGCATTAACATAGTATCTGAAAAGCCTGGTTTATATCTAACATGAATGAAATATTCATTACGAGCTATAATTCTGAGAAACCTTTCTGTCTTATTGCTTTAGAAGAGATAACTTTTGAAAATAATTTGAGAGCTAGATTCATCATAAAAGCACTTAACTGCAAGAGGTATTTCATCATCTATATATATATATATATATATATATATATATATATATATATATATATATATATATATATATATATATATATATATATATATATATATATATATTATATATATGGATATGTATACATATATATACATATCCATATATATATATATACATATATATAGATGATGAAATTGCTCTTGCAGTTAAGTGTTTTTATGATGAATCTTGCTCTCAAATTATTTTTAAAAGGTATCTCTTCTAAAGCAATAAGACAGGAAGGTTTCTCAAAATTCTAGTACGTCATGAACATTTCGTTCATGTTAAATATAAACCAGGCTTTTCAAATGCCATGGTAATTATTTATGCTTTAAATATTTTCCATGTTCAGTCACTTACTTCATGTTTTATTCGTAAAACAAAATGCATCCTACCTGTTAACCGCTTGCAGTATTTTTACAGAAACCAGCTTGGTAAAACCAGCAGTAAGAATTAACACCTCGGGAGAGATGCAGGGAATCAAATGTCTGAACATATTCACACCTGTTTCTTTAACCTCTGTAGCATAAAACATAAAAAAAGAAGAGAAAGAAAGGAAAAATCTAAAAACGCCAGCAGTGACGCCGAGAACAGCCATATTCAAATGGATTTCTGGAAGTATTTCGGAAGGGAACATTATTCTCTGAGAGAGATGAAAGGCCACATTTTCCCACACCCACTCAGGATTCTCTATCATCTTTTGATGTGGCGAAGCAAAGGAGTTACATATTCTCTCTCTCTCTCTCTCTCTCTCTCTCTCTCTCTCTCTCTCTCTCTCTCTCTCTCTCTCTCTCTCTCTCTGTCTTCATGCACAGTAAGAATAGAGCTGAGGGTTACTTTAATTTTTTTTTAAGTCGTTTATTTTAAAAATGTTTCCATTAAAATCCAAACAGAAATGTATGTAAAAGTTCCTGTAACACTTGTTGACACAGTTTTTAGTTTTTCTGCTAGCATTTATTCCACATACAAATCATTTAACGTGAATTTTTACTTTTCCACAGCAAGCTGAAATGCAAAATAACATCCAGTGCACTGTGCTTGAATGAATGAAGGGTTACCACTGACGTAAGGATATATTTAAATAACGCCAATGGACAATATTTAAATCATTTACAAATAAGAGTTAGATACTAAATATTTTCAATATCAAAATGAAACTCATTTCCTTCTTCGTTTTAACGTGCCTTTTTCCATTTTCATATGGGGTAAGCACGTTGCCTTCTTTTGAAGGACTTTGCTATGCACAAATAAATCTCTCTTCTAAAGACAGTAGAGTCGTTTTTCTGAAATATGAAAATGATTTCCATTTTGACGCATCGGTATGAAATTGTTGTTTCTTACCAGTATTCAGTTGCTTGTTTTTTTTTTTTTTCTTCTTTTTCAGTTTCACATCAGAAAAAGTAGCTAAGAGAGACCTGGCAGTCTTTCCACTCCGGACGTTAAGATCTCCAAGGGCTGTTTGTTTGCTCTGACGCATGCGCACCTTCTCAAGGCCAAACCAGTTTGCAAGAAGACCTCATGCAGAGTCTTGTGAATTTGTTTTTATTTAAAAACTTTCGAGATCATAACAAGCACAATAATTTGCTGCGGGATAAAATATATGAAGAATAACATTTTATGAATGAATGAATATGCGTTCACTCTCAAAATCTCTAACTCCAATCATTACGAAGTTATTTCTAGAGAGGTTTCTTTACAATTTTCCATCCACGTAGCTGTTTGTCTGTCTAAGAATGTCAACTCCACAGCATAAATTTATAATCTGATTTATTGCTGTTGTATTAAGTAGACCTGATTGCCAAACACTTTCAGCTTCGTAAAATTTTTGCACTAAAATTGGCAAACTTGGTATTTTGTCTTTTCCTTCCTGAATTATCTTTGGTATTATAGCGACAGTTATTTTAGGTAATAATGATAAGAGTGGCCCTCCAATGCTAAGAAAAAATTGTTTTCACATTTTTTTTTTTTGTGTGCGGAGGCTGAAAGGTTGAACAACTAGACAGCCTTGTGTGAGGCATACCCACAGAGAAAAAAAAAGTAGGGAATTAGTACTAAAATAAAATAAATTAAAATAAAATCAAACAACTTCGATTATGCGAGCATATACTTGTTCTCAAAAAAAAAAAAAAACAACGCGACGTTAAAAGAGAAGGAATATGAACCCTATAAAACAGAAACGAGCAGATTGCTGAAAAGATTAAAAGTAAAAGGACAGAAAAAGACTATTATTAGACCATTGCCCCGACTGGTAACCTTGAACACTGGAATATGCCCCTGAGGTATCACGATACCCCCCAAAAACGGGGAACAACAACACATCCCAGGAGAACAATTGACCGAAATAATATGTGGACATGAGAGAGAGAGAGAGAGAGAGAGAGAGAGAGAGAGAGAGAGAGAGAGAGAGAGAGAGAGAGAGAGAGAGTTTATAACAGAAGTGGTGTGAGTGTCATGCAGTAGAGACACTGACTCCAATGCACTTTTATCTGATGCACGAGCGAAAGAAAGAAAATGAAAATGTTGAAGCAGTACTCCAAATGGGGATGGATGAGGAATGCATGGGGATTAGATGGCGGAGATAAAGATAGCAACTTTTTTTTTTTATCCTCAAGGGCAGACGAAACACTTCTGAGTTTTGTCGTAACTGCAAAGTACGTCTGAGGGAATTGGCAGCGTTAACTCCCCGACAATATATATATATATATATATATATATATATATATATATATATATATATATATATATATATATATATATATATATATATATATATATATATATATATATATATATATATATATATATAACGTGTGTGGGCGTATAATGCTAATCCACATCCACCTGTAGTAATTATTATATAGCAATACTTTTGCCAAAAGTGTAATAGCGCTTCATTTATTACTTCAATGCTACTAGCTCTCTCTCTCTCTCTCTCTCTCTCTCTCTCTCTCTCTCTCTCTCTCTCTCTCTCTCTCTCTCTCTCTCCTCCATGCTTGTATACAGATAAACACCAAGGACAGCCACACCTATGTAACACGAGATTAATAGAGCACTGTGGAGAAGGGAAAGAGAAAAAAAGTAAACTGTTCTGAGATTCAAGGACCCGAGGATAAGACTAAGACTAAAAGCAGCTCTGCGCAGCTGTTTGTTACCAGCTCTGAGATGAACGGCATGAATTAGAATTAGTACTAGCGGGATATATCGTTTACTGGATCCAGTTTTTTGGAAATGCTTGATATTGTCTTACGGCACCCTGCTTCGATAAACTTAATTAAATACTATTTCTCTCTTAGTCTAATGGAGGAGCCTTTCCTCTCCTGAGAGGTGCGTTCTACACTCCCCTTCAAGGCTACACTCTTCCTTTTTTTTTTCTTTCTCTCTCTCTCTTTCCCTTCTACTTTTTCTTCTCCCTTTTTTTTTTTATCAATGTCTGATTTGATAAGGCCATTTGACTGCTCGTTACTCCAACCTTCTCCCGTGAAAACATTTGCTAATTCCTTAATATCTCGCCGTTGATTTTGCACAATTTAACGGTTCGGTTCCCGGGAGCTATGAAGGACCGGTGGTACTATAAAGGCGCATTTCCATGGTACGCAGAGGGAGATAGTCTAGACCTTGGGTGATAGCTGTTCCTAATTTGTAATAACGCTTGAAACTGTAAGTGGTTCTGGATGATATTTAATTAGCTACTTGTGGTTCTAAATGAGATTTAACTACGTAAAAAAATGGTGTTTCACAAATTTGAATTAACGAGAGAACATTCCCGATCAAAACTGCATATTATTTAGGTTTGTAAATGACGTTTAGCATTCAAGTTTCCCTTGATAAATAATCTCTCTCTCTCTCAAGTATACGTTTCTTTTTTACTTAAATTTCTGTGTAGTAGTAGTCATCTTCGCCTATATTTTCATACGCAATTATCAGAAAAAAACAATTTTAAGGTGAGATAAACAACATTCCAGATCTCGTTCACACTTCGCAGGAGGAGATAATCATCTCTTATTAACCCAAGAAACTTTCATTTTCTCTCTCAAGTACCAAAAAAAAAAAAAAAAAAATAGGACCTATGGCTAAGTGGTGCGAGATTCTTCTCTTCCTCTGGAATGAGAGATATGAGATTTTCGTTGTATCTTCATCTGAGATAAAAGATATATGTAGGACTTTTTCTCTCTTTATTTTTTTTTATTTCTTTTTATTTGTTATTTATTTAGTGGCTTTTTTCTTTCTTTCTTTATTTCTGTGTTATTTCTTTATTTACTTTAGGACTTTTTCTTACTTTACTTATCTCTTTCTTTCTTTCTTTTTATTTACTTATGTATTTATATATTAATTTATTTCAACCCTGTGTTAAGTGGACGAATAAAAAATATGTAGGACAATTATGTTTTATGGATGCTAAACTTTCCCATTGATATTTCAGCCCTTTTTTTATTATGTTTCAAAGTACTCTTCGAATCCTTTTACTGTTTTTTTATTATTTTTCAAAATACTCTTCTTATCCTTTTACTGTCTCTTTTCATTTTTCAAAATACTCTTCGTATCCCTTAACTGTTTGAATACTCTTCGTATCCCTTAACTGTTTTTTTTTATTATTTTTCAAAATACTCTTCGTATCACTTTACTGGTTTTTTAATTTTTTTCCAAAATACTTTCCGTATCCTTTTATTTTTTTTTTTATTATTTTTCAAAATACTCTTCGTATCACTTTACTGTTTTTTTTTTATTATTTTTCAAAATACTCTTCGTGTCACTTTACTGGTTTTTTTCATTTTTTTCCAAAATACTCTTCGTATCCTTTTACTGTTTTTTTTATTATTTTTCAAAATACTCTTCGTGTCACTTTACTGTTTTTTTTTATTTTTTTTCCAAAATACTCTTCGTATCCTTTTACTGTTTCTTTTATTTTTTTTTTTGTTCAAAATACTCTTCGTGTCCTTTTACTGGTTAACTAAGTTCACATTCTTCTGTGACGAAAAAAAAAAATTCAATTTTTACACCTCATTCTTGAGTAGTGTGGATAAAATCATTTGCCTGGTTACCACAGATCACTTACTCGTCTAAAGCATGCGTGCATAATTATGTTTTCGTTCCACTCCTTTAACGCTTTTATTAATATACTCCTTTAATTCTTCTAATAATATACGCCTTTAATTCTTTTATTAATATACGCCTTTAATCTTTTAACAATATACTCCTTTAATTCTTTTAATATTCCTTTTATTCTTTTAATAATATTCTCCTTTAATTCTTTTGATAAGATACTTTTTAATTCTTTTAATAATATGCTCCTTTCATTCTTCTAATAATATACTCCTTTAAATTCTTCTAATAATACACTCCTTTAATTCTTCTAATAATATACTCCTTTAATTCTTCTAATAATATACTCCTTTAATTCTTCTATTAATATACTCCTTTCTTTCTTTTAATAATATACTCCTTTAATTCTTCTGATAATATACTCCTTTAATTCTTTTAATAATACACTCCTTTAATTATTTTAATAATACACTCCTTTAAATCTTCTAATAATATACTCTAATTCTTTTATTAATATGCTGCTTTAATTCTTTTAAGAATATACCGCTTTCATTCTTCCAATAATATACTCCTTTAATTCATTTTATAGTGTACTAAAGAACGACTATCTCTCTCTCTCTCTCTCATTTTTGGTTCGTTCAACATTTCGTAAAGCGCAGTTCCTTATTTTCCGAATATGAGAAGATATTCTCTCTCTCTCTCTCTCTCTCTCTCTCTCTCTCTCTCTCTCTCTCTCTCTCTCTCTCTTTCCCTTCGTTCCGCCAAACATGTCGCAACTCGTACGATAGTTGATAAGGTCCCTTGCTTCCCAAAAGCGCGGGCGTTTTGTTGACCCAGCCTTCAAAAACTGGAAAATAAGCATAAAAGAGGGTTTTTGTGGGCGATCGTGAAAGTCACACGACTGTTGTTCACTGACACAGTCAACAAGGCTTCGAAATCGCCCTTATAAAAGGTCGAGTGAATATGGCTTTTGCATAAAGCTTGTACTTAATTTACGACTGGAAAATATTCATGTTGTATCTTTGCTTTTCATGACGGTAAATTTCAGACTTTTTTCCACGCAGAGAAAACTTTTGATACTTAAGCATATATATATATATATATATATATATATATATATATATATATATATATATATATATATATATACACCCGTATGTCCCTGTGTTATGATACCGGATGTATGAACATATGTGAATATTCTCAGTTAACCGGATGAACTAAAACGAGAAAGTTGGTTGCAAAATCTCTCTCTCTCTCTCTCTCTCTCTCTCTCTCTCTCTCTTTCTCTCCTTGACAGTACACGTTAGTCGAATGAATATGATAAATGAACTGCTCGGAATAATACATCGTACCTCACTCCGCCATCTAGTAAAAAAAAAAAAAAAAACTTACTACTCAAAAGTCGGGTTTTCTTATTCACCTGTTTTCTCGACTCAAGTGACCAAACATGCAAAAAAAAAAAAAAAAATTAATAAAACTCTTCCGTGTACAAAGGCACTGGGAAATAACAGGAAATACTTTTTTCCGTGCCAAAGGCAAGTTTATAATAATGACTGACACACTTATATTACTGACTGAAACTCCATTATTTTTAACGTGAACTTCATCCACACTAATAAAAGGAAGTTTATGTTACAGCAAGTCAGCGGTGTTTGAACTGAATTGAATACAGAATTTAGGCCAAAGGTCAAGCACTCGGACCTTTGAGGTCATTCAACGCTGCAATGGAAATTGACAGTAAAAGGTTTGAAAGGTGTAACAGGAGGAAAACATCGCAGTTGCACTAGGAATCAATTGTTAGGGGAGAGTGGAGAGTAAGATGGAATAAAGAGAATATGAAAGGAGGTACAGTAAAAGGAACAAAAGGGGTTTGCAGCCAGGGAACGAAGGCACGCTGCAAAGAACCTTAAGTAATGCCTAGTGCACCACATGAGGTGCAATGACGGCACCACCCACCTACGGGGAAGTCAGCGGTGTTAAAAACTTCACTTTTACACCTTTATACTGTGGCTCTTCAAATTCTGCAACATTTCAACTATTAAAATCACTGTTGTGGTTATAGAGCGGATTCCAAAGTCAAGTTTTGTCTAATAATTCACTTAAAAACATACCATTGTAATTTAAAAAGGCACCTACTGATTGCTCAGAGAAGAATAATTATTATCAGTAAGCAAGGATTTTCAGCGAGTCTAAAAAATCTGAGAATTTGGCGATGTCACAGAAGACATTCCTACAATTCTCAGCGTGTGTGTACATGTGTACCTGTACGTGTGTGTTACGTATACACGCGTACATACCGTATGTGTGCGTGGATATCCGATTAAAGTTTTGGCCCAGAATGCTTTGAGTAATGACAAAAATATACCAATTTGTCATCACAATGGCAGATACAGCAGCTCCACTTTCAAAACCAATAGACTATCGTACCGGGGAGCAGAACGTCCGATAAATTACGAAGTCTCCATAAGATACCTAAAGATCTATTGTCTTTAAATTTCCGGGTTTTACAGTAAAGGGCTGTATTATCTATTTCTGAATTACTGGTGTTTTTGCTGGAGAACATTAGGTCCTGAATCACAAGGCATCGATCCCTAGAGAAAAATTTTCCCAAAGAGATCGAAGCCCATGTTCTCAACTTTCTGCTCTGAAAGATGTGACGTACAACCAACCGGCAAGGTTGGTATAGGCCTGTATTGACATTACTCTCCGGAGTTAAACAATGAGACAAATCTCCATTATTTTCGAGAATCAATTCCTCTCTCTCTCTCTCTCTCTCTCTCTCTCTCTCTCTCTCTCTCTCTCTCTCTGTGACAATAAACGAGGGGAAAAAAATCCCGTCATGGCACTATCAGGTGATGGGATTCCCGTTGGGGATTCCCGCGACATACCAACAACATCCTGGCCGCTTTCGATATGTCTCTACGCAACTTGACAGGAACTAGCATCAGCTAATTCTTGACCACGCAAGCATTTATTTATCTATTTGTCTGATCTTAATTAATTAATTTATTTATTCATTTATTTATTCTTCCTTTTATTCTGTGCTTATTTTGTATTTTATTGCGCTTTTCGTTCAACGAGTAAGTTCACTCAATAATTCATTTGTAAAATAAAAAATTAATTCAATCATAAATAAATAATTTGTGAAATAAAACCAAAATAAATCAAGTCAAATATATCTCATAAGCTATTTACTAAATAAGCACGGATTATTTATTTGTATAAATGTCTACTGGTTTACACATACATTCTAGTAGCAGCGCGCACGACCTACCATTCAACGGGAACTTACCAATACAAGACCTTGGAACGTTGTGACCTGAGGTTGCCCTTCAGATCCAACCTGACCTCTCCTCTTCTCCCTCCCTCTCTCGTTCGCCCGCGAGGTCATTATATGTAAAGCTCTCCTCCACGAAACCAGGTCACTAAGGACGGGCGTGGCTCCTCCGTAAAAATGGCTGCTTACGACGGTTAACAAGTTTTTTTTTTCTAACCAAATTACTAGATTCAATGGAGGAGGTGCTAACGAAGTGGCCGTTTTTTCAAAAGTTTTACGTTTATTGGGTTTTTGTTCCGTTTTCTTTGGTGGTTTCCCATTTTCTACGCTAATTCGATTAGACAGGTTAAAGATCCTTATTTTCACTAGAACAATAATTTCTAGCAACGGTTCATTTATTATTTTTCAAGAAGATTATGGACCTGGGGCGTTCAGATGAGCAAATCATGGAGCACTAGCAAGCACTATATCAACACTACTGAAACCGATTAATAAATTTTCAAGTATATATAAAAAATTAATAACGTTATTCTCATTGACCAACCATTTCCTTCAATGAATTATTTATTTACTAACTTATTTAAAAATATGTGCATCAGGGCCGTTTAGAAAACTAATCACGGAGCCACAAGCATTATCAAGACTACTGGACTTGATTATACTAAGTCCAATCGAATATATCACCAAGTAGTACTAACGACTGGCATCCGGAGCTCGTTCAGACCTCTTGAAATGTCAGGTTAAGCTTTCGCAATGTCTGATTAAACTTGTGAAATGCTGTCAGGTTAAGTTGGCATTTTATTAAGACGAATCGACTTGTAATCAGAAAAACGCAAACATGAGAATGTTACGGCCAAAACTTCATCAAATATAGACTCTTTCTCCGTCCATAATGCGTTGAATGCCGGAGAGAGAGAGAGAGAGAGAGAGAGAGAGAGAAGAGAGAGAGAGAGAGAGAGAGAGAGAGAGAGAGAGTATTAAGATGAAATGCTTTATAATCAGAAAATACAATTATGAGACCGTTATGGCCAAAAATTCATCTTCAAATATATATATATATATATATATATATATATATATATATATATATATATATATATATATATATATATATATATACTCTTGCTTCTTCCATAGCCCGTTAAATACTAGAGAGAGAGAGAGAGAGAGAGAGAGAGAGAGAGAGAGAGAGAGAGAGAGAGAGAGAGAGAGAAGGGGTACCTTAAAAAAAAGAGAACTGCTTGATAACGAAGAACACCTAGTACGGAAATGTTTCGTTTGAAATTTCCACTCACAAAATGGCCAAGTTCCCAGCTCGACTCAAGGCTCTCAGCCTTCTCAATATTCAATAACAGCTCGCGTGGCTCCCTCCGAGTAACCAACGGATCTGCTCTGTCGCAATCGCCACCTTGAGAAAGTAGCTGGAAGTGGAAGCATTTTCATTCTACATTCTCTTAAAGAGACTTAAATTCCGAACGAAACATTTCCATACTTGATTTTCTACGTTGTCAAGTAGTTCATTGTTTAAAGGTACTCACTTCTCTCCTCTCTCTCTCTCTCTCTCTCTCTCTCTCTCTCTCTCTCTCTCCGTTAGTCCTATACTTCTACTACAACTGCTACTAAAAATAATATTGACAATGCTTATTTTTTACTCAAGTAAATCTACAGTATTGTACTATATAAAATATGATGAGTTTTCTTCATACGGTGGTTTGGTACTCAGTAAATTTATAATTACAGCAATAATAATAGGGTAACGTCTAGTGCAAGTGCTAGTACTATAACAGCAATAGTACTACGTATGAATTCATTCATGCTTTTCAATATTTTCTACCATCATTTAAAAAAAAACGATTGATACACGACCATAATAACAAGTAATCCATCAACTGGAGCGAGACAGAGACAGAGTTTACCCAAATTAGGCCAAAATAACCACAGCTTAAGCACGCATGCTTAATAACTGCTTAACCACACGTCATTCCGAGCCATAAACGCCCTTCGAATCCCGGCTCTCCTTCATTCAAACATGCCCTCGTTTACAACAGCTCTCTCGCGGTTTGTAACATTTTATGCCGTATAAGGATGGACTCGTTTTCCTTTCGGTTATACCGGAATACCTTCCATTACGCCGGAAATAGCATTAGAATGGCTGGTAAGTAATGGCGGGAAAGCGTCTTTCTGTGGTCAGAGTAGTCACTGTGATCTCAAATAATGGAAGGGTTACTAACCACAGGCGGTTGGATAGCGGTGGATATCAGAATATTACAGATCTTATACAAAGTGCTGGGCGCTAATGAGGTACTGTATGCCAAGGAGGGTAGGATGGAAGAAAGACAATATGAACAGAAGTACATTAAAAGGAATGAAAGGGGTTGCAGCTAGGGGCCGAAGGGACGCTGCAAAGAACCTTAAGTAACGCCTACAGTGCACACCATGAGGTGCACTGAAGGGACTACCCACCCCCCTACGGGGAGAAGGGATAAGAGTGGCCTAGGTGATATCAAGTTACGGAAGTGGTGCTTTGCACTTTAGTGCAAGCGGGTGGAAAACTGTGGAAAGCTGGTGATATATTCTATAAAAGAAAACCTTCAGGGTTATCAGAACAGATCTTTTACAAGGTGTTGGCGAGAAAGAAGATATGTCAACAAGATACTTGGTGATATTAGAACAGCCTTAAAAAAAACACACACGCACAGAATAGCACCAGAAGAACTACGAAGTCTCGAGAAAGTGACAGACTCAACGAGAACTTTTTCTATCAGAGCCCAGAGTAACAAATTACCCGGCTCCACACACAAAAGTTAAATAGGTTTATCAAGAATCTTGGGTACCATCAGAATAGCCTATGTGATAGCAAGGTGATTTTAGAAGGTTTATCTAGTTATAAGGGTGATCGGGTGAATGAAAATCACCCATTTATAACGTCCCATAAAGTAATCAAACGGCGGAAACGCGACCTCCTGGTGCCTTACATCCATAGAATAATTGGGGAAGATACAATTGCTTTTATTTTTCTCCTATTTTCATTCTGTAAAATTTCCCACTTTCCTATTTAGTTTTTCCTCTTTTATTCCTTTTTTCCACCTTCATATCCTTTTATCTTCCTCTTTACCGTCTTGCTTCTTTACATTTTCCATTTTAATTTTCTACAGAAATGAAAAATTGTCATATATACTCTTCTAACATTCTCCATCCGCTACATTTTCCCTTCATCTCTTTTTCCCCTAATTTCCATTCTTCCAGTCTTCTTCCTCTTCTTCTTCTTCTCCTTCCTCCAGTCTTCTTCTTCTTCTTCTTCTCCTCCTCCTTCCAGTCTTCTTCTTCTTCTGCTTCTTCTTCTTCTTCTTCTTCTTCGGAGCTGAAGTACGACTCACGACCTCTAGATAAGCATCGACGACCGCAACGTCTGTATCTAAGTGGAATTTTATGGCGCGTCGGGAGGAGAAACCCAAACGACGTTTATGCCTCATCCAAATCTTCTCGAAATGGGACTCAACAGAATGCCACCCACTCTCACTTAACCGCCCTCAAGGTACCGAAAAGGGGAAGAAGGCGAAGAAGAAGACGAAGAAGAAGGGAAAGAAGATGGAGAGAAGAAGAAGAAGAAGACGAAGAAGAAGGAGAAGGTAGAGACCTGATGGAGTTGGGGCTAATGTCTGAATGGCGAAACTTTAATGATTAGCGTTCTCTCCGGACTTGGTTATTGTTACATAGACGCGGGTTGAATGAGAGCTCTCTCTCTCTCTCTCTCTCTCTCTCTCTCTCTCTCTCTCTCACACATACAAACAGACACACACAGATACACACACACACACACACACACACACACACACATATATATATATATATATATATATATATATATATATATATATATATATATATACATATATATATATATATATATATATATATATATATATATATATATATATATATATATATATATATATATATATATATATATATAAGTATAACCCGGAAGAATATGCGAATCTTTGAACCGTTCCGTCATCAACTAACACTCCTCATCTGTTAATCCAGGCAAAATAACCACGGCAAACACATTTAAAAACTTTCTATACACCACTAAGCGCGCTAGTGCAAGGTACCAACGAATCGCCCGTCTGTGACAGGTTTCTCGGTCGAAATCTGGAAACCCAGTCTGGAAACCCTGATCTGGAAACCCGGTCTGAAAATCTAGTCTGGAAACCTGGTCTGGAAACACGCTCTGGATACCTGGTCTGGATACCTGGTCTGGAAACCTGGTCTGGAAATACGTTCTGGATACCTGGCTGGAAACCCAGTCTGGAAACCCGTTCTGGAAACCCAGTCTAGAAACCCAGCCTGGAAACCCAGTCTGGAAACCCGGTCAGGGAACCCAGTATGGAATTCCAGTCTGGAAACCCAGTATGGATACCGGGTCTGGAATCCCAGTCTGGAAACCTAGTTTGGAATACCCAGTCTAGAAACTCGGGCTAGAAATCTAGTCTGGAAACCCAGTCTGGAAAACCGGTCTGGAAACCCAGTCTGGAAAGTCATCGCGCCCTGCGAATTGACCAACAGTTTCTGGCCAATCCCTACGAGGACTTCAAAGCGGTTCTGGCAGTTGTTTTACGGGCGTTAATCAAAACTTTCGCCTTCGGAGTGGGCGCCTACAATGGGAGGCGAAGTCAATGACACATGTTGTCCTTACTTCCAGGGAGGAAATGGCTCCGGATCTCCAGCGCCAAAGAGACGGGGGGAGAGAGAGAGAGAGAGAGGTTCACTCGAGATTTGGTATTCTTTTTATCTAGTGAACGATGCGTGTCTTGTAATATTCGCGATATATCATTTCTCTCAGATTTCAGTTCGACTGATTACGATGCTGAACAAAAATACTTGTTAATAATAAAAGGATGATAAAGTGTATATATATATATATATATATATATATATATATATATATATATATATATATATGTATGTATTTATGTATGTATAACTGAATCACAAAAATATGGAACGTGATGAATATATAAATAAAGGCAAAATCCACGAAGGAAAGAGAAACATTGGAGTGCTACAAGGACTTTCGACTTATAGTCCTTTACTTAGCAGACTCAAGGACTATAAGTCGAAAGGCCTTGCAGCACTCCAATGTTTCTCTTTTCTTCGTGGATTTTGTCTTTATATATATATATATATATATATATATATATATATATATATATATATATATATATATATATATATATATATGCCTTTTGGGATGAGGTTGCTAGCCCTCAAGCCATTCTCCACCCTGACTGACTTCGATCCAACAATCGAACAACTACATTGCACATTATTACCACGCGACCTTTATATATATGTGTGTCTATATATGCATATACAAATTTTTTCTCATTTTCTGCCACTAAATCAAGAACTTACTAAAACAAAAATGAATAACCTTCCTAAACTCCGGCCTCCACGAAACTATCCAGCTCTGCCCATAAAACAGACTCATGAATAATTTAATTTCCCTTTTGCTAATAAAATGAACGAACTATTTAGCCGGCATCATGAAAACGCCTTCATTAAAAAAGACCTCGGGCGCCAGCGGCCCTTTGGGCTCTGAAAATGAACTTACGTATGCATACGAGGTTGCGAAAATGGAAGAGAATGCATGGTATTACTTGCATGCACACATATGCAGAAAATGTGCATGCAAAAAATTTATGAGAACGTGCGTACCTTAACAAAAACGATAAGTACATACATACATCAATATATATATATACATATATATATATATATATATATATATATATATATATATATATATATATATATATATAATCAACGCATAATCACGCGTGGAACAGAAATAAATTTCTGACTCACATCATCATCAACCCAGGTCTTTCAATTGAAAGCCGAGACCGCTGTGTGGCTTGGATGGCAGCGGTCTCGTCTTTCAATTGAAAGACCTGGGTTCGATGCTGATGTGAGTCAGAAATTGATATATATATATATATATATATATATATATATATATATATATATATATATATATATATATATATATTCGTTAATACGTGGATTAAAACGTAAATTCTTGTATACATAAACAAAGCTCATACACTTAGTAAAATTAGAATACATACACACAATAAAATCAAGGAAACATATACATGCATACCTAAAGAAAATTGAATATACAATCATGTATACCAAAACAAAAACTAAAATTGAATATACATTCATGTATACCAAAACAAAAACTATACATAGACAAACTGAACATCCATACACACAAAATGAAACCCATACATACACACAGAATCAAGAACGTGCATACACGCGCGCACACACACACAAAGCAATGAAGAAATGGTGTTTGAAGGTAAACTCCAGGAATGCAAATGAGAGTCATTAGCGGACTGGAATCTTGATGTTTCCCTTAATTAAGCCCTGAACGATAAGCGCTGTTTACGGCGGAAGACCAACGTTCAGAATGATGACTTTCATGAATCAAGGTTACAACCTGACCAAATTCGTGGGAAAGAGAGAGAGAATACTACTGCTATTGTACAAATCGCATGAAGTAAAGAATTTAAATTCTTTATAATTATACACACGTTCTTGTAATTTTTCGAGAGAGAGAGAGAGAGAGAGAGAGAGAGAGAGAGAGAGAGAGAGAGAGAGAGGAGAGAGAGAGAGAGAGAGAGAGAGAGCTGCTGCTGTTATACAATTCGTATGGGGTACAGAATTGGAATTTC
>JANJGK010000003.1:71857212-71867212 GCA_039081455.1 Macrobrachium rosenbergii | reverse complement strand
CGCCTAATGCATATACTATCACCATGACCTTTATCGAAGCGTACTTTCCCTAAACCTGGGTCAGCGAAATATTAAGAAAAAAAAAATTATAAACTCATCTCCACGGGAGTGTGACTGCTAATATATTTTTTTCCTCTCCTTAAAAGAGAATTTAAAATTACGAGGCATTTTCTGCAATCCATGCATCCATTTTTGCGAAGGTCAGCTATGTTTATGGAAGGTATATATTTTTGGGTAAATTCGTGTATCTATATTTTCAAAGTAAGATAGATTTATTGAATGACCAGCTCTTTTGATAGGCAAATTCTTGTCTGTATAATTTTATAAAGAGATTAATTGACTGATTGAACTGTTTTCCTGAAAGGCAAATCTTTGCCTACACATTTTCAGAAAAATAGAATACTGATCACTCGTTTACCAAACACGTAGGTAATTATAATAACCACAATGCCTTCTTAACTTCTCGATTTCTCCACACTTTTTGGATACAATCTTCACTACGAAACCTAAGATCCAAATGAAAAACCAAACGAAGAAATTCTGACGTCCGTAGCAGGATTCGAACCCGCATTCGACATATCGTAACGAGGTCATTATAAATTACCTAACCACGAAGAAGGATGAGAGTTACTAATTGGTTATTAAAAAAATCAAAGGGTTATTGGTTTCGTACCTTGACCAAATAATAAAGATTCATGAATCTGGATTTCTTTATCAATTACCCATTACATAGACACCATCAGAATTTCTAATATACTTGGCCAAGGAAACGTTTCTCCCTTTCAAGTGCCAAAGAAAAAGTAATTATTTATGAAATAACTATCAATTATCCATTAAATAGATATTAGAATTTTTAGTATGCTTTTGTCAAGGAAACGTTTCCCCTTTTCAAGTGTCAAAGAAAAATAATTATATTTGGAAAATAATTTGAAAAATAATTGGAGAAAAGGTTGATTTATTTTAATAAAGGATTTGCGTTCCTCTTGTGCATTTATCATGAGATTTGTACAAGTTTGGACAGAAAGGAAATCTGTAATAAATGCACATTAAGAGGGCAAATCATTTATCAAAATATACAGACTTTTTCTCCATTTCTTAACACTGATATGGACATACCATCGTTAACACGACGGCAAACCCCGACGAAAGTGAAAAGGCAGTCTCTTATTATTATTACATTAACAAGCGCAAAATGTTTGCTTAGATTCAGCATTAGTAAATAAAGAGTCCTTCTCCACATAAGGCAGCTTGTTTCGACACCGGCGCGCGCGCGTCTTTTTGGCGCGCAAATAACGCCAAGGTTTACCTTCGCCTAAATCCTAGATTTAAAAGACTCTCTTACGACACCTCTTCAAGGGAGGGGGAGGGGGAGGGAGGAGGCTGTTGTCTGTAGCGCTTCATCCGACGTTCCGGCGTACACAAGAAGAAGAAGAAGAAGAAGAGAAAAACACGGCCTATGAATTAAGTGGTAGCTGAAGGCAGCTCTTGAGAAATCATCATTTTTTGCTCTTACATTCTTCTTTCTTTTTTTTGTGAGAGGCATGAGCCTCTCCGAGGCCCCACGAGAGAGAGGGCCCAGCCACGCCCTTTAGAAACAGTGCCCTTCTCCCACGAGTGGGAGTCAGGTCCTCTGTGTTTGTGAATAGCTTAAGATGGTGATGAAGGGGACTCGCTGCAAAGGACGGGGGGGGGGGGGGGGGGAGGTGAAAATATCGGTAGGCAATCCCTGAAAGGAAAACACTTGGTTGACCTCAGGATGAAATCTCTCTCTCTCTCTCTCTCTCTCTCTCTCTCTCTCTCTCTCTCTCTCTCTCTCTCTCTCTCTCTCTCTCTGTTGGCCGAACGTTTACCTTTTTCTCTCTTGATTGTGAAGTTTTGTTCTCTTTCTCTCTCTCTCTCTTTTATTTTTTATATATTTATCGTTCGTCCTTGTCTGTAAAAAGCGCTCTCTCTCCTCTCTCTCTCTCTCTCTCTCTCTCTCTCTCTCTCTCTCTCTCTCTCTGTATATATATATATATATATATATATATATATATATATATATATATATATATATATATATATATAATATATATATATATATATATATATATATATCTAGTTGTTGCTCGTAAAATATATCTAATTAACCTATAGTCTCTTTTGACATACTGGTAAATCTCCACAACCATTTCTATTCTCGGGATATCTCTTATACATATTTTTCTCTTTCCTTTACCTCACAAGTCCTCACTCTCACTATCTCTCGCTGTAGTCTGCATATTTCTCAATCTTTTCCCCCACTTGCCCGTAGCATCATCTCTCTCTCTCTCTCTCTCTCTCTCTCTCTCTCTCTCTCTCTCTCTCTCTCTCTCTCCTCTCTCTCTCTAGGTTAATGAATTCGGAGTTTTTCGAAGCGAGTTCCATTCAGCAGGCTTCCTGGTAGCCTTTCATTTGCAGATGTTATCTCCTTCCGGATGAAATGTTACTGGGTGCTGATTGGCTAAATCATAGATGTTTGCAGCAATTGTTACGGCCTCTCAACGTCTGAAGTCGTTTTAAACTTTAAAAAAATGGTCTTTGTTTTATCCACTCTTTGTATTTATTTAATAATTTATTAATTTTAGTTTAAAAATGAGTGCATGTAAGTGAGGTAAGACTACTGTAAAGATTGATGCAGTCTCGTACTAAACTGCAAGACTGATCTTGTATTACATTTGATAAGTATCTAGTAACGCTAGTCCTATAAAAACAAATAACGTAGCACTATGACAAACTGTACGATTTTATATAGACAACAACAGTCCCGTACTACCCCCAACAGTGTTAATTTTATAATATCTCACCTGTAACGATAGTTATAAATCAAATAGCAAACTATTACACTGGGAGCAACAGCCTTGTACTAATCTTCAAGGCTTCATCGTACTAGATCGCTGTAATTTTTTTTATTTATTTATTTTCCATTTGACAAAGAGACGGGACAAACAACTAGATTCCAAACGAAAGGGGAAGGAACAGAAGGAGGGAAGGGGTGAAAGGTGAAGGGGGAAGGAATGCAACGGGGAGAAGGAAAGATACCATTGTGGGTCAACCTCGAAGGAATCTTTAGACCAACTCTAGAAGAAGTACTAGATCTCTGCAGCCTTTCCTATTTATTTATTTTCTTTTTAACAAAGCGAAGGGACAAACAAGTAAATGCCAAAGAAAGGAGGAAAGGACAGAAGGAGGGAAGGGGGAAAGGAGAGAAGAGAAGACACTGCGGTCAACCTTATGGGAATCTTTAGACAACTCCAGAAGTTATGGCGGCGATACTTCTCCGCTAACCACTGAGGCTGTTTAAAATCCCACGCCGAACGGCCAGCAACCGGCTCTTCATCAAACGGCAACACGTTCAATTGATTAACATGCAACGCCAATCCCGCACACAGAAAGTTTTGACGTTTAATTAAGAGTGGAATCCCCCGGTAGCGATGCTAGTTCCCATAGACTTAATGATGCGACCGCAAGTTGCAAAACAGTGGCGTCTGTACTGGTAAAAAGTACTAGACGTATCTTGGGTATTTCATCATCGAAAGGAGGAGAGGGAGGAAGAATTAAAGGAGGAGAAGAGGAGGAATTGGAGGAGAAGAAGAAGCATTAGAGGAGGAAGAAAAGGAAGAAGAATGGGCGGGTGGAAAAAGTGTGGTTCAGAAGGCCGTTGCCATATTATGATTGTATCACTTTACTAGCGGGCATCTTCTTGACCGCGAGAGTACGTTTTTTTTCCCCCTGATTTCAGCAATGAAAGACATTCTTCCTCTGGTTTAGGATCTTCAAGTACACCTGCATATTTGTGTAGTGTACAAAAACTAACGAACATACATACATACATACTTACAACCTGATGAACTTGGAAAATAAGACGTTAATTATCTAAGATGAGAAAAATGTTAAGAAATAAAAAATAATAGTTGTCCACGTCTAACACGAAAATGGTCATTCGCTTTCCGTGCCAACAGCTGTCTACTTTATACTTGAAGAGCCAAGACCGCTAAAGTGTTCATACTTACCAGATAAGCGAGCAAATCAAAAAAAGCCAGGTGACGAATTCAACGCGGCGACTTATATACTGTACTTAAAAAGTAAAAAATGCGCCGAAGTCTCTTCGGCGCAATCGAGTTTTCTCTACAGCGCATAATCAAGGCCACCGAAAATAGATCTATCTTTAGGTGGTCTTGGTATAATGCTGTATGAGCCGCGGTTCATGAAACTCTCAGCCGGCCGTGGTGGCCTGCGTTGGTACGTTGCCAGAAGCACGATTATGGCTAACTTTCAACCTTAAATAAAATAAAACCTACTGGTGCTAGAGGGCTGCAATTTAGTATGTTTGATGATTGGAGGGTGGATGATCAACATACCAATTTGCAGCCTTCTAGCCTCAGTAGTTTTTAAGAAGTGAGGGCGGACAGAAAAAAGTGGCGGACGGACAGACAAAGCCGGTACAATAGTTCCTTTTACAGAAAACTAAAGACTGAAGCCAGCCTCAGTTAATTATGTTGAAGCCAATAACTCAAAAAACCGCTTTTCTGAATCATCATCCTAATTACTTCCGCTGAAGAGCATTTATCTTTCAAGAGCATTAACTTTTTCCGTTCCAGAAGACAGCCAATGAAGAAAACTGTTAAATAGGAGATTCATTGGAATCACAGACGAAGATAATATACAGTATGTTAACTTCTTGAATTTGCTGAATTGTTATATTTTGCCTCACCTTTATTATTATTCCAGCCATGGGGGGATCGTCTGCATTAATAGACAAATCAGTTCACCTTCTATCATGATTTAACACTGCAGTTATGCGTTTACGTAAATCAAAATTTATAACTGACATGGAATTATTAATATGGAAAAAGCTGAAAAGTACAATCAATGAATTGCAGTCGTTTGAAAGTACGTAAACAAAAATATACCCAATAATGTGGAACTGTCTTAAAAACTGGAAAATTTATTTAAAAATCTGGAGAGAGCTCCAACCGTGTTTTTACGTACCTTTTTTTCGTTTTAACTTATTTTCCCCGTTTTTTTTTTTACTTATGTTTTTAATTAAGACGAAGAAAGGTTTCTTACGCCCCTACGAAAATCAAGGATAAATTCTCCACTGTCACAGACTTCATAACTATTTTTTCAGAGCATTCAAGGCCTTATAGGTGCAGAGAATCCCCACATAACGCACTTGATAATCTATGTTTGTACATTTTACCACAATGAACTTCAAGACAATCCTTTGAAAATCATCAGAACCTTATGCCAAGTAGCCTGTGGTCGAGCGCCCGAGGCAAGATGCCCAGTATACATAGCAGTGCCCTGCCCACTTGTTGCGTCTTCTTGACGGCAAGGGCGTTTGGAACCTTGCTTTAAAAGGAGATTTCAGCTGCCCAACCGGGCAACTACTACTTTCCGCTGGGCAGCCCTTTCTCTCTCTATCGAAATGCGGACTTTGTTTCCAGCGGGTTGGAACAGTAGTAGTACAGTCATCTGGGAGAGTTTCCCAGATGAGAGGGTGTGGCGCGGCTCTCCCACCTTGAACTCGAGTGTCCTTGTTGAGAAATGAAGAAGAAGAGAAGAAGAAGAAATTGTAAGAGAAGAAGAAGATGGCAGGAACGAAATTACTGCCCAGGGAAGAAGGGAAATAAAGGGTGACAGGAAACAGCGACCCCATACAGAAATTGGCAAAGCTGAAGAAGAAGAAGAAGAAGAAGAAGAAGAAGAAGAAGAAGAAGAAGAAGCAGAAGAAGAAGAAAGGAAAAAGGGGGAAACAAGAGGGAAATGCTGTAGAACAAGAACAAATGAGAACCAATAAGACTAAATTGTTGTAGAAGCAAAAAACGAAAAAAGAAAAAAAAAATGTATTTTAAGAGAAGCATGGAATATGTTGTATAGGAAGACGAAATTGCAATAGAAGAAAAAAAGAACTTATTGAAGAAAAAGAGAAACACTACAAAATGAAAGTAAAAAAAAAAAAACTTGCTATAAAACTGAACCAATCATAAGAGCACATTTAAATCAACATCATCCTCTACGCCTCATTAACGTTCCCAGCAAATTTATTTCGCTATTAATACCTAATCGCTGCCACCCATCGGTCATAGCTTATTTTACGGCTTCAGTACTTTGCAAAGGTCTCTGGAGTCCAGAACTCAAAAAATCTTAGAACTGAGGTTTAACTGATAATAATGATTTTTAAAAATTCCTTCCGACTACTTAACAAAATCTTTGGATGCACTGTACTGTAATGGAATGGATCTGAGATAAGGGATATTTTCGACAAGGGGGGCGAGATGGTCCCTACCTTGATAAAGTTAGCAGGGGCTTGGATAAACAATGATTCTGAGAGCGAAAGAAAATAATAATAATAATAATAATAATAATAATAATAATAATAATAATAATAATAATAATAATAATAATAATAATTATTATTATTATTATTATTATTATTATAAAAATAATAATAAATGTTATAGCAATGAGTGCAACTGTAGGTAATAATAATAATAATAATAATAATATTAATAATAATAATAATAATAATAATAATAATAATTATTATTATTATTATTATTATTATTATTATTAATTGAAGTTACTTTAACTGAATGTCAGGACACCCTGAGTATCAAAAAGATTTGCCTAATAATAATAATAATAATAATAATAATAATAATAATAATAATAATAATAATAATAATAATATAATAATAATAATAATTAAAACAATATAAGCAAGCCCAGGGTAAATAATGAATAAAACATTTCGACAGCGGCACCAGACCTTTAAAAAAAAAGCGCCAAAAAGATGTCGCCATTGGTTCAAAAAAAAAAAAAAAAAAAAAAAGAACTTCCATTTTATGAGGATCTGATAAAGGAAGTATCTTTTATATTCTCAAAGTTACAAAGATTGCGCTCTCTCTCTCTCTCTCTCTCTCTCTCTCTCTCTCTCTCTCTCTCTCTCTCTCCCCTCTCTCTCTCTCTCTCTCTCTCTCTCTCTCTCTCTCTTACCTTAGATAAACTGAGAAATGAATTTAAAAATTCATTTTGATATGAAGGGCAGATTTTCGAACTTTCGAAAATTGCAAAAACGATGTAAAATCGTTCGTGAAGATATTTCCGTAGGTGGCTTTCTCCCAGTCACTTAAGTTTAATGAAAATTATATTATCAACGGGTAATGGGCAATGTACTCATACACACTTATAAGTGCATATATATAAATGTGTGTGTGTATGGACAATGAGTAAAAATTGTTAAAAAAAGTATACCTTAGTTTTACCAGACACTGAGCTGATTAACAGCTCTCCTAGGGCTGGCCCGAAGGATTAGGCTTCTTTTACGTGGCTAAGAACCAATTGGTTACTTAGCAACGGGACCTACAGCTTATTGTGGAATCCGAACCACATTATAGCGAGAAATGAATTTCTATCACCAGAAATAAATTCTTCTAACTCTTCATCAGCCGGCCGGTGGAATTGAACGCCGGCCCATCGAATGACAGTCTGAAGCTCAACCGACTCAGCCAACGAAGGAAAATTGTTTAGTTGAACTGAACTGAATTGAATATAGAATTTTTGCCCAAAGGCCAAGAACTGGGACCTATGAGGCCATTCAGCGCTGAAACGGAAATTGAGAGTAAAAGTTTGAAAGGTGTAACAGAGGGAAAACCTGGCAGCTGCACTATGAATCAATTGTTAGGAGAGGCTGGAAAGTAAGATGAAAGAAAGAGAATATGAAAGGAGGTACAGTAATAGGAACGAAAAGGATCGCAGCTAGGGGCCGAAGGCACGCTGCAAAAACCTTAAGTAATGCTTACAGTGCACCGCATGAGGTGCACTGACGACGCTACCCCCCCTACGGAGCAAAGGCTGTTGAGAAACGGATTGCACAGCATAAGTATAGTATTGCTACTGATCAAAGAAACAATAAACATTTAGTAAATATGCTAGAGAATGTTTTTATCCAATTCAGTGGTCTCAAGAAAGAATCTTATTCAGAAACAATAACTTTATAGAAAGAAATCTAATAGAAACGGCATGTATTCAATATAGTGAAAACAATAACTGTAATGGTACTATAAGTTTATTCAAGACAGACCCGCTCTTTCTACATATCATGAAAAATCAATACAAATTATGTAATATACTGACTTGCGTATTCACTCAAGTATGTATTTAGCCTCATTAGACTATTAACTTTTTCTGTTGGACGAACTATTTACTAGACAATTTACATTTTATTATCCTGTACCAGTTATAAGCACCGTTAACCATTTTTACTTGTTTATGTTTTATGTAAGTCTTGAAGTCAAATGTAAACACATATCCGGGATGTGTTTTTTTAAAACTGATTAGTCAGTAAAGTTCCCCGGGAGATGACTGATGGAAGGCGAAACTCTTGGGACAAATGAAGAATTCTATTTACTTTTTTCATTCTGGTTTTTCCTTCGTCTTCATTGTGGACTGCATCGAGATACGCACACACACATATACATATATATATATATACACATATACATACACAGTATATATATATATATATATATATATTATATATATATATAAATATGTGTGTGTGTCTATATATAGTGTCAGAGCAACTGTGTATATGTACATGACCTGCCCATTATTGGCAACTGGTATTTTGCAATAAATTCAGAACAAAATCCAAAAGGTCGATGCTATCAACCCTTATTCCAATTGTCAACAGGTACTGACCGAGACGGACCGGTTTTAAAACGCCTAGTCACATTTGACGTTAAGCGCAAAGTCCCATAAGCAAACAGGTCCAAGCTACACCACGAACTACTTATAAAAGTAAGAGTGCATGGCAAAACGAACACTTGACCCTTGCAAATGATTTGAAGAAGTCAAAGGTTGTCTCAGAAAACAACAGAATAAACGCATATAATGACGTATGTTCAGAGTCCATCAGTATTCCAGTTTCTTCCACAACCGTGATGAAGTACCTGACGGAAGGATTCTTTTGTATAATTTTTAGGAAGAAGAATAAATAAACTACCTATCTATCTATAATATATATATATATATATATATATATATATATATATATATATATATATATATATATATACTTACATAATATATATACATACATACATATATATATATATATATATATATATATATATATATATATATATATATATATATATATATATATATATATGCAGAAAGAAAAATATTTTTCAAGAACAAAAAAAAGAACTCTCTTATTTCAATTAAGTCAAAAGGTGAGTAACAAATCGCTAATATAAGCGTTGAACAATCACCTGTCAAAGAGAACCACGGAACTTTTGATTCCTCCAACAAAGAAAACGCGAAGGGAATTTATTCAAATATCAAAATAAATCAAAATGTCTGAATCTCAGAAACCGAGGTAAAAATCAGGCAGTGCAATACACATCAAATTAACAATAAATCTATAACAGGCCTTCTAAACGCCCACCTCCCGCCCGCCCCTAAATAAAACAACCAACAGACGAAGCAACGAGAGGCTAAGGGCGGAAGCTGACAGCAGCAGGCTGTCGTAGGGAGTGGGCGTGTGAGGGTGAAGGCAATGTTTTGAGTGTTCAGGTCTTCGGTGATGAAACAAGGAGGAGGAGGAGGAGGAGGAGGAGGAGGAGGGAGGAGGAGGAGGAGGAGGAAGCACTGACGCTTCCACTGATGCAAGGCAAGAGTAGCCTTCGAGATGCAGTAGTAGAAGGCTGCTGACGAAGGTCAATGCAGATTTCGTAATGCCTTGTGTCCTCTCCCCTCGGAGGAGGTTCAACGGATGGCCGAAAGTAATTTACTCACATTTACTTACGATTTTCACTTTTTATTTATTACTTTGTTAATTTTATTTATTTTTTCATTTTTAACAACTGAACTCGTTTTTTACTCACGTTTTTATCTATCTATTTATTACTTTGCTAAATTATTTTTTAGTTTCTAATAACTGTTCTCTTCTTTCTAAAGGATTATCATT
>JANJGK010000003.1:71830305-71852112 GCA_039081455.1 Macrobrachium rosenbergii | reverse complement strand
ATCTCGTGCATCTTACACGGACCTCGCCGAGCAGACACTGGAAAGACGCAGTAGGACATTCGCAGGACCACGAAGGCATCCGAAAAAGACACAGGACACACACACAAAAAAATAAAAATAAAAAGAAGCAGGTGGGGATAATGCAAACTCATGTTTCCAGTCCCCAGTGCACCTCTATTGCACTGATACATAAAGGACAAAATCGCGTGTAAACTCTCTCTCTCTCTCTCTCTCTCTCTCTCTCTCTCTCTCTCTCTCTCTCTCTCTCTCTCTCTCTCTCAAGAGTACGTTAAGCAAGACTGACCTTCAACACAGGTTAAGAGAGGGTGTTTGTAAAATGAATTATTTCTCTCATGGGGAAAAACAATGTTAATTTTAAATCTCAAATCGTACAACGAAAACAGAATAAATATCACAAAAACCAACTAATTTTTTCGTAAATAATCGGCTAGACAATGAAAATTTTTGTACCTCTAATTTATTTTTTCACGATTTTCTTATTCATTGACTTACTAACCTTACACTTAAATGCTACGCCACTTATCATTACAGTTGTTGTGATATCATTTCGCTTTAGCAATCTAATGAAGCAATATCTTCCCCATTAAGAAATAAGACGACCTTAAGAGTATTCCCACCACAAAATAAACGTCCGTTTTATAGTCTGTTATCAATTATACGCATTAATTATATTGATTAACATGTACATGGAATTCTGAAAATGTAAAACTTGTATAATCATAAAAAATGATAGATATGAAATTTATATACAAAAAATTATTTGGATCCATAGACGCAGTTTCACGAGAAACTGATAAACTCTATAAACAGAAAGATATTGCCGAATAAGTGAATTGAGGATTGATACTAAAGACCCAGAAATAAACTCTGAAAATGAGTCGATTTTGATCTTGGAAGCTGCAACGCCAGTACCTAATATCAAATCAGTCAATTACCATCTATTCTGTTCTTTACTAAGTTTTACATAACAGTCAAGTTATTGTGTTTGGTCACCATCATCAATACACCTACTGCCTAAATACAGTGTCTCTCCATGATCACTTATTTAATGTGTGTTACTTCCACTGATACCACAAACCACTAAAGGCTATAGGCCTAGACCAAGTTTTCTTTTGCGATGAGGTAGCGACCTATATAATTTAACTATCTATTAGGTACAATTATATATATATTATACATATATATATTATATATTTATATATATATATATATATATATATATATATATATATATATATATATATATATATATATATACATACATACATAAGTACAGTACTTCGACTAACAGTTAGGTAAAATTCTATATATTATATAAAGGACATTCCTGTATATACATACACATACTATGAACATATACGCAGTAAAACAAAATAAAAAATAAAACAATGGACCACAAGAAGTAAGACTACTCACAAGGGTTACCATCGGTATTCACCCTATTGATTGTTGACATATAACCACCAGGATTCAGCGAAAGAGAACCCCAGGTCATCTTAACAAACACGAGAGAGAGAGAGAGAGAGAGAGAGAGAGAGAGAGAGAGAGAGAGAGAGAGAGAGAGAGAGAGAGAGTTACACTCGAATCGTGAGGCAAGACGTCGCTATTTCAGGCGGTGGTCGTTTATCCTAATGAGAAACGAAGAGAACCGAGAAGGGCAAACTTGGTGTACTTACCCAGTTCATCCGACGGGACGTATTTGGAGAGCATTGCGCGGATGGCAATTGCGCACGAGTTGACCAACAGGGCGGAGACCGGAGCTGCGTTGGTGAGTTGGAGGTTGGGGGGGAGGAGAAATGATCATTAGAGCAGTAAGTACTGATAGAGGTTTCAATTAAAGGAAATAATGATCAGAGATGTAATTCAATTATATATATATACATATTATGTATATATATACATATAAACATTTATATAAACACATATACAGATCTATATATATATATCCATCTATCTATCTATCTATCTATCTATCTATCTATCTATCTATATATATATATATATATATATATATATATATATATATATATATATATATATATATATATATATATTGTTCCCTTCTGACACTCCAAATTCCCAATGACAATTTTCACTATAAGCCTACTGACCACATTCACTGTAAATCCCCACTGACTTTACTCTTCGTAAATATGTCCCAACTCCATATCAACCGCCCATCAGAAGGAAAATTATTACGTGAAAATTTACATGAAAAAAAAGCTTTCATATGCACTTTACTACTACTTACCTAACCACATGAAGAAATAAGTTTCTTCCCGGACCATTCCGTAGAGGACGTAGTCAAAGACAGAAGAAAACGCCCCCACCATCGCCAGCATGTTGTCTGTCATCTTCAGGGTACCGCTGAGGAGCGGTACAGCTACCAGGGAACCTGTCGAAACAGATTGGAATATTAGTGATCCTAAAGTTGCTTTTGATTTAAGAGATTTAGGCTGTCAAGCCAAGCACTGGGGCACTTTTGGCCATTCAACGCTTAAGACAGTGAAAAGAGGGATTAAGACAGTGAAAAGAGGGATTAAGACAGTGAAAAAGGGTTTAAGACAGTGAAAAGAGGGATTAAGACAGTGAAAAGAGAGTCTACGACAGTGAAAAGAGCTTAAGACAGTGAAAAGAGGGCTTAAGACAGTGAAAAGAGGGCTTAAGAGTGAAAAGAGGGATTAAGACAGTGAAAAGAGGGCTTAAGAGTGAAAAAGAGGGATTAAGACAGTGAAAAGAGGGCTTAAGAGTGAAAAGAGGGATTAAGACAGTGAAAAGAGGGCTTAAGACAGTGAAAAGAGAGTTGAAGACAGTGAAAAGAGGGCTTAAGAGTGAAAAGAGGGATTCAGACAGTGAAAAGAGGGCTTAAGAGTGAAAAGAGGGCTTAAGACAGTGAAAAGAGGGCTTAAGACAGTGAAAAGAGAGTTTAAGACAGTGAAAAGAGGGAGTTTGAGTAGTTGGACAGCTAATTAAAGAGACCCAGAAAATAAATGAGATGAAGTACAAGGATCTAAAGGTGGAACTGGGAGAAAACCTCACAGCTAAACTAAAAAAGTAACAGTTAGAGAGGTTGGACGGCAAGACTGAAGACTGGAATGGGTAATGGAGATAATGAAAAAGGTTAAAAAGCGGGTACAGCTGAGAGCTGAAGGGACGTTGCAAACACTCTTTAGTGATACCTACAGTGCACCAAGTGAGGTGCACTGACAGCACTACCTCTCTACTAGGATAATCCTAAAATTGACTTCAATGATATAAAGTGAAATTTAGCTTTAGGAAAAAGTCATTTCATCTGTTGCTTCGGAATCTTGAAATCTTCTGGATTTGGTGACTAGGGCTAACGCCCCCCCCCAAAAAAAGAAGAGTACTCTTCTATTATTTAAGTTCTTGACCGGGAATCTTACCTGAAGTAGCGAGGAAGTTCTTGTATGTCACCCAGTACCCGTAATCGGAAGCCTCCCAGTGTAATACCTGTCGGGCGAACAGGTACATGTAGGCACCTGTCAAAAAGAGATAATAATAATAATAATAATAATAATAATAATAATAATAATAATAATAATAATAATAATAATAATAATATTAATAAGACCTGTTTAAAAGAGGGTCTACTCCCTTAATAATAATAATAATAATAATGTGTGTAATAAAAATCCACAGTTATATAGTAAACTATATTACTATGTAACATATTTTACTTAGTAACATAGTTTACTATATAATTGTGGATTTTTATTACACACATTGTTTTCCACGAGACTGTGAATTTCTTAACATTAACCTTAATAATAATAATAATAATAATAATAATAGAAATAATAATAATAATAATAATAATAATAATAATAATAATAATAATAATAATAATAATAATAATAATAATAATGGATAAGAGGGAGGGGCCTGAAGCAGCCATAATATTATTTGAAATTCAAAGCTCAATTTTCAACAAACAAATATTACAAACAACAATATAAATCTTAATTCGATAAACATTTTGAGTAAAATCAGTTTGATCTAAATCGATGAATAATCTCGAATACAAGTTGAGAGTATCAAAGGCAGTAAATAAATATAAATAATATGACATATATTAGTAAATATTAGACTAATATAACAACTTGGCTAATTTAGCAGTTATGGTAACAAGACCTCATGTTTACAAAGCATATGTTTATACCTCGTGTAAACAAACTTCAGCCGACAGACTCTGATAGGCGGATTTGATTTTGTAAACTGAGGTCAAGCCACCTACGTCATCTGAAGGTTTGAAGAGATCCAAGTTACTCAATGCACTTAAAATAACATGATCACAAAAATCGAGAATTAGGAAAATCTATGTTAACTTCTGCTATTCAAGCAGTATAGTTGAGTAAAAAAAAAAAAAAAAGAGAAAAATAACGTAACTCATCAGATCTCTGAGTGATAAAACGATTCCAAGGAATCTCTGAGTGATAAAACGTTTCCAAGGAATCTCAAATAATTTATTTTTCGAGGTGACTTTTCATTGACATTGGTGACCTTTGTTAGGTCAACTTATATACTGTAGAAATCTTAGAAGAAATTTTAGGACGCAGATATGGTTGAAATTTACAACTATTTCTCTGCGATTTCTCTTGATAAGATAAACATGCTTTTTTGATATTTTACTAAAACAATTTTCGATTTGGTTCCGTATGGGAGTAAGCCTATCGAAACGTGACAGTCTAAGAAGAAGAAGAAGAAGAAGAAAGAAAAAAGAAAGAAAGGAGAAGTAAGAATTGTACGGACCCAATCCCGCCTCTCAAGAGTTTCTCTAAAAACACTCCAGTTCCCGAGAGTTTCCCCAATGACGCAATAACACAATATTGTCGACGCAGAACTCTTTCACCAAAGACAAACAATACTCCTTAATGACCCCTTCAGACCTATCTGAAGATCTTCCGCTCTGCGACGCCATCCACTTGTTTTTTGTTTTTACGACGAAGGTCAAGATTCTCGTGACGTCACGCGGGAAACTTCTCCCGGGAGATAAAAGCTGTAGTTATCGTGCTCAGACATCACAAAAGAGTCATTAAGAAGTTTTGTTTATCTTCGGTGGAAAAGTTTGCGCCAATAATATCTTTTTACTATTTTCTTTATTGGGGGAAGGGGGGGGGGGGGAAAGAGGGGGCCAAAGCTTGTGGGGGAAACTCAGGATCTTTCGAGTTAAAGAAAAAAGTCTGACAGGCGATGAAATGAGTATCATAATTCATCTTCATCTTCTTCTTCTTCTTCTTCTTCCTCTTCATATTTAAGGTGTTTGTACGATCACTTGTGGAACTATTAGAAAGTTATTTATCTTTCAGTATAATATTAGAAAGCATATTTATTTTAGGAAGGGAAATTACTGAAAAGTTTTTATGAATACCAGTTACGCAACGGCAATACTACACTAAAACATAAATATAGAATATAGACATTTATCTGTCTATCTATCCACCTATATACATATACATATACAGTACACACACACACACACACACACACACACACACACACACACACATATATATATATATATATATATATATATATATATATATATATATATATATATTATATGTTTATGCTTTTAGTTTAGTATTGCCGTTACAAATTGATATTTCTTAAAACTTTCTAGTATTTTCTTTTGCTAAAATAAATAAACCTTATTTTACTAAAATAGAAATAACTTTTTAAAGTTCCTCGAGTGATCGTACACACACACACACACATATTATATGTATATATATATATATATATATATATATATATATATATATATATATATATATATATATATATATATGTGTGTGTGTGTGTGTGTGTGCGTGTGTATGTGTGTGTGTGTACGATCACTCGATGAAATATTAAAAAGTTATTGCTGTTTTACTAAACTAAGATTGTAAAGTTTATTTATCTTAACAAAAGAAAATCCTGGAAAATTTTAAGAAATATCAATTGGTAACGGCAATACTAAACTAAAAATCTAAACATATAATATATATATATATATATATATATATATATATATATATATATATATATATATATATATATATATATATATATATATATATATATATATATACATACACACACACAAATATTCCCTGATTTCCAGCTCATAACGAAAATATCACGACAAGAGTTGGTGAGCATATTTCTGAGTCTTTGAAAAACAAGACTCCTCTTGAGAGGGTATTTAAGACTAAAATAATCTGCTTAATCCGCAGACCACAGATATGTACTTAAGTGTTATCTAGCCGGTTGAATACAATCTATTACACATTCTTTGATGACATGCGCTGCTTGAATTATAAAATTTTCAGTATCAATAATTCTGTTAATTCTGCGATTCTCATACTGAAAGGTTGCTATTTAACAGTGAAAATGAGGTAGCCTGGTGCAAATTCGCAATTTTAAAAATACCTATGCCTAAAATAACAATGTATTTCTATGCTGAAAAGTCGTCTTGGATACTTGACCTAGAACGAATTGATGAAAATGATGATGATGAATATGAATATGAATAAGATAGATATGCTTATGAGTGTAGGCATCCAGAACACACAAATAAATGTTACAACCCCACCCCCTGGTAAGCAATTTGCAAAAGAATACACGCACACATATAACAGTTGACTAGAAACAGTCTCTAGCTTAGAACTGAATTGAATATAGAATTTAGGCCAAACGCCAAGCACTGGGACCTATGAGGTCAATCAGCGCTGAAACGGAAGTTAACAGTACAAGGTCTGAAAGGTGTAACAGGGTGAAAACCTCGCAGTTGCACTATGAATCCATTATTAAGAAACAGTGGAAAGTAAGATGGAAGAAAGAGAATGTGAAAGGAGGTACAGTAAAAGGAACGAAAGGGGTTGCAACTGGGGGCCGAAAGCACGCTGCAAAGAACCTTAAGTAATGCCTATAGTGCACCGCATGAGGCGCACTGATGGCACAACTCCTCTACGGGTCTTTAGCTTAGAAAATTCAAAAGAATCTAAGAAGAATTTACTGGCTACTCCCGTCAAACTTTCAAGGTCTCCAAGATGATTCAACAAAGAAACACATCTAAGTCACTCAGTTTATTGACTCTCTCGGGTCTCATTGTGGCCCATTGCCTTTCCCACTAGGTTCTTACAGTCTGTCGCAATTTCTTGTGATGGCCCAAGATGCTGAGGATTAGAATGTCATCTGGCATTCACTAAGGGTCACCAATCCAGGTTCTGGTCACCCTCAGCAGCGTTGCTTAAGAGGGCACACATATTACGTTTGTCCTCGTATACTAGATGACCTATGGGGAAACAAGCTGTTCATGATGCTCTGCTGAAAAGTCCTTTGTTCAAGCATTCGATAAACAAGTGTTCCCTCGTTTATACTTGAAACTGAAAGACAAGTTCTATTTCTTTCTACTAATGATAAAATATATTCATCTGGATTTACTCATTTTTAGTTTTCTGTAAAAGAAAACTATTGTGCCGGCTTTGGCTGTCCGTCCGCACTTTATTCTGTACGCACTTTCTCTGTCCGCCCTCAGATCTTGAAAACTACTGAGGTTAAAGGGTTGCAAATTGGTATGCTGATCATCCTCCCTCCAATCATCAAACATACCAAATTGCAGCCCTCTAGCCTTAGTAGTTTTCATTTTGGTTGAGGTTAAAGTTATCCATAAGCGTGTTTCTGGCAACATTATAGGATAGGCCACCACCGGGCCGTGGTTAAATTTTCATGGGCCGCGGCTCATACAGCATTATGCCGAGACTGCCGAAAGATAGATCTATTTTCGGTGGCCTTAATTATACGCTGTAGCAGCAATACAGAAAACTCGATTGCGCCGAAGTAATTTTTTACTTGTAGTGATGTGAAGCATAGTGACAGATCGGTTCTTTTCCGAAATCTCTGTGCCATCATGTTACAGAAAGATTACGTCTATTCTTCAGGCTACACTACATTTTGCATTCGTTGTACTGATGGTGAATGTTCATGATTTGGAAGCGAGATGACCAAACTCAACATTGTGTATGTGTGAGAGAGAGAGAGAGAGAGAGAGAGAGAGAGAGAGAGAGAGAGAGAGAGAGAGAGAGAGAGAGAGAGAGAGTTCCTCAATATATGATGGTATCATGCATCCATTTTTACTTCAAGTACTACGGCCGTAAGAAGAGCACAGTTCACTCTTGTGTACCCATGTACGGGATACCTTTACCCACTCGAGAGCTTGCATCTTTATTAACATACCCTGCCAAGAGCGCATCTTATGACCGTGAAAAAAAAAAAAAAAAGCTGATGATCCACTTAAATCCTTGGAGAAATTATCCGTGACGCTGCTAAAATCCTGGAAGGAATTAATCAGGGCCACTACTGTCATGACCTTGGCATTCCTTTACCGACTTGACTAAATCTTCGAGGTGGTGTTTATGTGAGTCTGAGGTCCTTAGCAGGTCTCTCTCTGGTTCTTCGAGAGATATTGGCTTTCTTCAGGCGTTCTTCCGGTTTCAAAATGCCTTTTAAGGAGTTTCATCATATCTTTCAAGAAGTGCCATTGCCTTTCAAGAAGTTTCATTATACCTTCAAGAAGTTTCATTATACCTTCAGGAAGTTTCGTCATGCCTTTCAAGACGTTTCACTGCGAATTTCAAGAAGTTTCATTATGCGTTCAAGAAGTTTCATTATGCCCTTCGAGAAGTTTCATTACGCCTTGCAAGAAGTTTCAATATTCAAGAAGTTTCAATTTTCAAGAAGTTTCGTTATGCCTCGCAAGAAGTTTCAATTTTCAAGAAGTTTCATTATGCCTTTCAAGAAGTTACATTGCGCCTTTCAATAAGCTTCAACATACCTTTCAAGAAGTTTCATTATGCCTTTCAAGAGGTTTCAATATACCTTTCAAGAGGTTTCGGTATGACTTTCAAGAAGGTTCACTAATCCTTTCAAGAAGATTCAAAATGCCTTTCAAGAAGTTTCGTTATGCCTTTCAGGTCCCACGCGTCAACCACTCGAACTGATACCACGAATTACCCTCTCACCTCTTCCGGGTGAAGTCACGTTGGCCTAGGGCTCTCGCGCGTTCATCAGGGCAGCCCGTGACGTAACACAGGAATCGGATGCCATCTTGTATTCGGTGAGAAAACGGTCCAGATCCGGGAGCTTTTGTGTACACACACTCACGCTTGTTCCATATATACACATACACACATACGTACACAAACAAAGAAGAGAGAGAGAGAGAGAGAGAGAGAGAGAGAGAGAGAGAGAGAGAGAGAGAGAGAGAGAAACAAATAAATCGACGAACTTTTTTCACTCCACACCCTAACTCGCAAAAAACGGACCGACCTCCCGCGACCACCCATCGCCCTTCCTTGTGTATTCTCTCTTATCAACCTTGGCGAGCAGTCGACTACTCTGAGGGCGTGGAAATATCTCGCCGTGGCCATAATCCTCCTTTATCTCCTGATCCTTTTCATTACGAGTCGATTTGCTGGTCACATCTCTTTAAGATGAGAAGTTAAAGCCTGTTCGCCTTTATCTCTGAAATAAATTACTGCCTGGTGGGTTAGGCTTTCACACAGTAACATTTCTCTTAAGTTATGAACAACAAAACCTCCTTACAAGCCATTGCATAATTTCACTTATCAGACAAGTATGGAGGACAAGAGTTCATATCATTACCTCCTTGAGGGTTTACCAAATGCAGAAGCAATCTGATGCCTGAAAGGAGGATATGGAGAGTCCTATTGCCAATATAGGGCACTGGAGTCCTCAAGGAATCCTTAAGAAATGACGAATATATCTAATACAGGACGATCATACGAGGCATGAGGGGGAGCCTCTGTTTTCTATAGACTATTTTCAATAGAATAAAGAACTGTGACTTTGATTTTGACTTTGCGATGAAACCGTTTCTAGCAAAAGAAAATACTAGAAGGTTTTAGGAAATACCAATTTGTAATAGCAATACTAAACTAAAAGCATAAACATATATATATATATATATATATATATATATATATATATATATATATATATATATATATATATATTTCAACAGAGGGGCCCTGTAATATAAGGTATAGTTCTCACTACTTCACAAGCAGGTAAATAACGAAGTCGCATCTCACTATCGTACATTCAGGGCAGGCACTATCTCATTATCGTACATTCAGGGTAGACACTATCGCATTATCGTACATTCATGGCAGAAACTATCTCACTATCGTACATTCAGGGCAGAGACTATCTCACTATCGTACATTCGGGGCAGAAACTATCTCACTATTGTACAATCAGGACAGAAACTATCCCACTATCGTACATTCAGGGCAGAAACTATCTCACTATCGTACATTCAGGGCAGAAACTATCTCACTATCGTGCAATCAGGGCAGAAACTATCTCGCTATCGTACATTCAGGGCAGAGACTATCTCACTATCGTACATTCAGGGCAGAGACTATCTTACTATCGTACATTCGGGGCAGAAACTATCTCACTACCGCACATTCAGGGTAGAAACTATCTCACTACCGTACATTCAGGGTAGAAACTATCTCACTATCGTACATTCAGGCAGAAACTATCTCACTACCGTACATTCAGGGCAGACACTATCTTCGAGAATTATGCTGATCTCTCACTGAGCGCTTTTAGCAAACACTTTCAAAACGAGGCGGTGATTTTCTGCAAAAGTTCTGATGAGGTTTATGATAAACAGACACTGCCAACGTAGAACCTCTCAAAAACTTGATCACACTCTTCTCCAGTTGAGATTCCTCTCTCTCTCTCTCTCTCTCTCTCTCTCTCTCTCTCTCTCTCTCTCTCTCTCTCTGAGATAGATAGTTTATAAGATAAGGACTCACCCTTTAATAACCTCACATTGTTAAAACAGCTTAATGAACGAATAAGCTACATGTTAAACTTTATAACCAACATAGAGATGCACGTTTGCCTTGACGTCGGATCTGGAGCAACTTCAGTCCATTATGTTACGTAAGTTGGGTGATAGGCGTAGTTGCTGTTGTTAAACATAATTTGCAATTACTATACTTATTTTCTGACATTTTTTCATTTTAAGTAAGGATACAAAATCATATTAAGTTACCGAAGGGAAAACGAATACAATTTTCGGAAATCGTGTACATATATATATATATATATATATATATATATATATATATATATATATATATACATACATATACATATATAAATTACGTCACACTGTTGCGGCAACAGCAGGTGTTATTACCGACGCAAATAGATTTGCACTTATATATATATATATATATATATATATATATATATATATATATATATATATATATATATATATATATATATATAATGTGTGTGTGTAAATCTATTTTTGTCGGTAATAACACCTACTGTTGTCGCAACAGTTTGACGTAAATCCACCAATCACTCAGTTTTGTGTGTGTGTGTGTGTGTGTGTGTGTGGATGTTATCGTGAATTGAAACAAAGAATGCATAAAATGACGAACCAGAAAAAAAAAACTTAAGAAGAATAATGGCATGAAATACAACAAACAGCTCGTCAGCAGAAGGTGTTCCAGTCTCCCACGCGTCAGAGGGGTGAATTTTCCAGGCCCTGTGGTACCGTACATCCAGGACCCACTAAGAGGGTCCTGTGTACATCCCGAAACATTACCCCTTCCCTGGAACCTATTTTGGTCAGGGTAGGGCCACCAATTAACCCAAGTCGTGACTTACTGACTGACGAATCCGGCCTTGGAAATTTAAGCAATTTGCGTTTGGAAACTCCAGGAATTGGTGCTGAGGGAGAGAATGCATTCATTACGAAAGTCAAACATAAACGGCCTTCGTCTTCCTCGTTTCTGACGTGGGAGGGCTTAGAAGATAGATATAGCCATTTAAGTGTTGGTAGAAAGGTCCCATGATGTCTTTGTACTTTATACCTTTTTTTATACATATACATACATGCATATATAAATTTATATATATATATATATATATATATATATATATATATATATATATATATATATATATATTACCTTATGTTAAGCGACCTACTGATTCCAACCCGTCGCTATTTATTTAGGATCTATTAACCCCCCAAAAAGTAAGTCACCGATCATCCGTCTCTTTATAAAAAGAACAAGTCATTACCCTAACAATTCTGCAAAGAAGGTCCAAAAGATCTGACTACGTCATATGTTATAAAAAATAGCAAATAAAAAATAAGGAAAGTCTGTACCAAAACATTTTCTAACTGACAAACAGCACAGATGTTTATGTTGATATAAGCATGTACATGTTCATTAGAGTGCATAAATATACACGTATACTACGTAGGAAGATTGCCATGAATTTCACAGTACGCGCTTGAAGCAGGCCGAGGCTTTCTAAATGAACGTCTTGTTCATTTTTAATTAAACGAGCGAGATTTGCTGATAGGTAGCGACCACTAGCGTCGCCGAGTCTCCCGGGAGAAGATTAGATCATGATTATATCTTCCGAATCATCTGGGAGTCTAAGACAAAATCATAAATAGATAAATGAGCTTCTCTCAAGCTTAGTACACAGTGACGCAGTTCTGCGTCTGCGTGCTGACAGATGATTAGCAGCCTGCGCTTCAAATTAGACTGAAATCGGGGGAGGATTAAGGACTTGCTAAGGTTAGCAGAGGTAGCGATAAGGGTTACGGGGAGACTGCTGCGATGATGACGCAAGATTGCTGAGGACAAGAAGGGTCGTTCTGTCTACTTCGGATGCTGTGAAACTTTAATAGTTTCAGGAACATGACCTTGAATGCTCTGTTTTGGAAACCATTCATATGGCTATACAGAGAAAACAAGAAAAAACATATTTACAATATTTAAAAGTTGCGAAGCAAAATATTCACTAATAAAAAAAAATGTGTGTTAAGCTGAATGCTATATTTCCAAAAATTATTGTTATAGATTTCAAGATTTATTTGAAAAATATATAAAGAACATTCGAAGCACAAGAAGGGAAAATGTAATCTTTTTACGTTTATGATAAAAGAAAATCCAATGATTTTGGCGAAAGATCAAGCGACAACGATTTCACTTAAAAAAAAAAATAACACAGAAGTCGGAGAAAAAACGAAAAGTGGAACAAATAGTAAATGAAACTGTAATAAAAAAAGAGAAATAAAACGATTAAAAAAACACTAACCACACAAATGAAAGAGGAAAAGACTAACAAATATTCAGAGATGGAAAATAATAATGTTGACCCAAATGTCTGCAAAGAGTTTACAAAAATAAATAAATACATAAATAAATAAGATGTAGTAATCACAGATAAGCAAAGGGGATGCGTTTGATAAGATCATTTTTAAACTCCATTTTCTTGTCAATTTCACTGTAAGAACTAGTTTCAGTGTTAGAAGTTCTGATGACAAGTGGAAAAATACAGTATATTTCAACTATGATATTTGCGCTCTCATTATTTCAGAATGATTATGAACCTTATCTGTAAAATGTCATTCCCGAAGCCTTTAAAATTATGCAGCACTCACTCTTACATGCATGTATACATATGCATAAATATACAACTACTATCCATTTCAGGGACTGCGAGTCATCGTTTTTCTCAAATATCCTTCAAATTGATTATTTGATCGAAATGGTATTTTGACAGTGTACAAGACACCTGCTAATTTTTGGTAGCCTAATATAGTACATTGTCAAATGGTTCTCGTTAAGGCGTTTACCCTTGACTTACATGGTGTTGCCAAGCATCGCCTAACTATGCATTGGAACGTCCATTATCCCCATTCCATCCCTCCCTCCCCCTTCTCCTCCTTATCCCTCCCTCAACCCACTTTCCTGGTCTCCCCATCTCCGCCCCCCCCCCCTTTTCTATCTATGGGGGATAGCAGACGTTCGATTCTGTAGATGATTCCTGCTGACTCATGCGACTTTGCTTTTAAAAGTCAAGAGTAAACGCCTTAACCAAAACCATTTGACAGTGCAATATATTACCAAAAATTAACGGAAGGTGTCTTGTACACTGTATCAAAGGACCATTTCGATCAAATAATTAGTTTGAAAGATATTTGAGAAAAAGATGACTCGCGGTCCGTCAAATGAATAGTAAGCTGCTAAGAATAATAGTCTTAGTAAATCAGTAAACCGACAAATTGCAAATGTTTATCTAAACAACGACGTTATGTCATGAATCTTGCAAGGACTGGATTAATTATTTGGATAATAAGGATTTAGCCTTAGTCCTATGGTCTCTGACTTTGTTTTTGCTACATCTTTACCTTCAATTATGTACAATAATTGTGTGAATGTTTTTGTCTCTTAAACACTGAGAGTGAAGTCAAGAAGTCACTGAACTTCGATGACCTACTTGATGAGTTTTCTACAGCAAAAGCTAAGAAAGCGAGCGTTGATTTTTTGAGCAATTCAAAGTGTGTACAGCCTATAATCACCACACCATTTCACATTTTTTCATTAAAATAAGTGTTATCCTCTTTTTTTCGAATCGGAAAAACCGTGCGTCCTGAATGTTTGTTTCTTGGGATGATTTTTGAGACGAAATGAAAACTAAATTTGCCATCTTATGGGATAATTTATTGCGGAGCTAACTCTCAAGCATTATAAATTTGAATTACTTATCTCAGAACCCTTCCCGAAGAATTTGCACTAAGGTGGCTCGTATCATAGATTAAGGTATGGCGTGGGGGAGTAGGATACCTGGTGTGGACCTCTGGATTCTAAGCAACCAACACAGGCGGAATCATCCCCAGAAGGTCAACGGAACAGTGACATACTAATATAAAGTGTGTTGCCCTAAAATGCCCGAAACCCAGTGACTCTTCGAGTCATTGTTGTTACTGCGAGTAAGACATTAGCGTTTAATGGGAAGAAAAATACACTGCTCTAAATGCAGTTGTATTCAATTACACCAGCATTGTCATCGCGAAAGCAGACCAGCTTAGGTTTCAGACATGAATTTCTCTGAAATGCTTTTATAATTGCTTACGACGAAAAAAGCCCTTCAACTTTCATTTATTTGGTTATTTTTAATTTACACACACACACACACACACACACACACACACACACACATATATATATATATATATATATATATATATATATATATATATATATATATATATATATATTTCGTAATGCTATCTTTAATATAAACCTTGAGCAACTTCTGTTTAAGAGGATCAAAGAATATACACAAAATAGGTCTAGTTTTGGATTCTTCTTGATACAAGCTGAGTGAATTTGGGGCATCTAAAAGAAACAACGGTTCATTTATATAATAAACCATTAACATAAACTTTCATAACGTTTCCAAAATTCTAAACCACTGAGAGAATCCCCTACAAATCCCATCACAACAGAACATAAGATATTGTTTTCCAAACTTTTAAATACTTGCAATAAACCCTGCCTTTGAACATTTGTACACTGGCCATTTAAATGAACAGTCCTGCCCTGCACACTGGCGAAAGTCATACAAATCATTAACGGCCGGGAATACGGAAGAACGACGGAAATGCCAGAGTTTAAATGTCACAGCGTATACTCTGCTGAATGAGAATTCTCACTCGAAATCTGTCATCTAAGCGCGTATGTGGGTTTTATATTTTATGCATTTTATTATTATTATTATTATTATTATTATTATTATTATTATTATTATTATTATTATTATTATTATTATATTTTTCTGTCATATGGGTGTTCATATATTTTATAAAAATTTAGATGCAAGTGGTAATGAACCACAGTGAGGCCCAAAAGGCAATGAATATTTCACCTCTACCGGGCACGACGGCAAGTCCTAATGGCACAATTTGTTTAACCTGACGTGAAAGAAGAAGAAAATTTGGGACGGCTCAGACCCAAAGTGGCCGAGTCTCTCTCTCTCTCTCTCTCTCTCTCTCTCTCTCTCTCTCAGCTTCTGTTGCTTTGAATTTCAGAACAGGAAGCTGATTGTTAGAGGGAATTACATTTATTTGGTGTCCCGGAACGCGTAAACAAAGATCCCCATAATATCCACTTATGTGGAAACTCGGAGGTATCGAGTTGCCATATTTGCATAAGAGGCGAATTGCGGGCATATTTCAGACCTCCGCCCGCCCGCCGCTGCCAGTTAAGAATATGTTCAAGAATATGTCAGGCGCGCCGACATACTCGCTAACAAAAAGGTCACAGCTTACGAGACGAATAAAGTTGAGAGGTGAGTAGTTTATTTGTCGACGAAAACAGGGCGGGCGAAGGTCAGGTGGCAAAATAGGCGAGAGATGATTTGGCACATTTTTATCGCGTAGCTTTAAACTTCCCGCGCGCGCCAAAAGAAAAAAAAAAAGAAAACAGACGATTTCATTTTTCACCGCTAGTCCATTCGAGCTTTTCCCTGAAACAAAGGGCGACAAATTTTTTTTTATTGCTTTGTCACAGCGGGACTTTACGGCAAAGACAGCAAACTTTACAGGGCTGTTAAAGTGAAAAGCCACTTACATTCTTTAGTACTAAGGTTTACGCTGATGTTACCAGTTTGGTTCTGTGTACTAATGCTCTTCAAGTATGTCTTCTATTTACGTATTTATTTAATTATTTACCTATTTATCTATTTATTGGAACAAATGACACTCAAAACATGCATACATACTCAAGGGATTCCTGCCTCGCCAGCGGGAATCCCAAGATCGATCCAGAGGGGAGAAAAGAAAGTCATCAGTTACGTGAAAAATTATTTGCGCTATTTTGACCAAAACTGTTAATCAAACGTTTGGATGTTAGTATCCTGTGGAGGGTCGTAGCAGGGTGGAGGAGTGAATGGCTAGCAACCTCACCAAGAAATACTTGATGAGAACTCGAAGATTAACATGTATTTAAGTGGGAAAGATATATACATATGCATATATAAATATATATATACATATATGTATACATATATATACATACAGTATATATAAATATAGGCTAAATATATATACACACACATATATATAATACATATACATACATACATACATACATACATAAAGGTTTGTTATTATTTCGATCTTCAAAGCTTGCTCTGTAACATGAGCTTGTTCAAGGATGCGCTCCCTATTTAAGTAATACTTAACAGCGCATTTTTGCTCAGGTGTCCTTGAATTTGTCAAGTTTATGAACTGATCTTTTGCACTTTCTGACGGCCCTTGGTATTTATATTAACCTCTTGCTGCACTTATCAGGTCCCTTCATTCTGCACACACACACGCACGCACACACACACACACACACACACACACATATATATATATATATATATATATATATATATATATATATATATATATATATATACGTATATAATTATTTATATAAATATACATACATGTATAAATGTAAATATATATATATATATATATATATATATACATACAATATATGTATACATAATATATATATGTATATATATACAGTATATACTGTATATATATATATATATATATATATATATATATATATATACATATATATATATATATATATATATACACGAGTATATGTAATCAACCCAATCACGTGTGGAACCGAAGTAAATTTCTGACTCACATCGGGAACGAACACAGGTCTCTCAATTGAAAGACAAGAATTTAAGATAAAAAAAATCAAACGAACCTACAGTACTTCTCTCTCTCTCTCTCTCTCTCTCTCTCTCTCTCTCTCTCTCTCTCTCTCTCTCTCTCCTTTGACATACAATCCAACACAAAAAAAAAAAAATTTTGGCTCTGTTTGGTTTTTCTTTTAATGGGAGTCTCGTAACATCGCTCAAAAAAAAACATTACGAAATTGTAGTGTGTGTATGTGTGTGTGTGTGTGTGTGTTTTTTTTTTTTTTTTTGCGTAGGGCTTTGTGAAATATAAAACTCTGGGAATGCTTGGGATTCGTCTGCCAATAAAATGACGGGTTCGTCTGTCAGCTTATCTCTGTCTATCTGTTTTCGTTTCTTTCCCTCTCTTTTTGCCTATATCTCTATGATAATTATCTCTCTCTCTCTCTCTCTCTCTCTCTCTCTCTCTCTCTCTCTCTCTCTCTCTCTCTCTCTCTCCCCCGCCTGCTACTTGCTCCCACTCTGTTTGTTTTCATTCCAGTGCCTATCTGGATCTTCTCTCTCTCTCTCTCTCTCTCTCTCTCTCTCTCTCTCTCTCTCTCTCTCTCTCTCTCTCTTCATCCCTGTTTATCCTTCTCTCGCTCTGTTAAGTATATTTATAGATTTTTTTCTCGGCTTATACATGGCTATTGGAATTCGAAGGAAGCTTGGTACGCAGGTGAATAATAATAATAATAATAATAATAATAATAATAATAATAATAATAATAATAATAATAATAATAATAATAACAAATTTGGTGAAGGTAAACATGCTACCGGGATCTCCTTATTAAAATCTTAAAACACATTTGAAAAACTACAACTTCTTCTCCATTAATAATAATAATAATAATAATAATAATAATAATAATAATAATAATAATAATGATAATAATAATAATAATAACACGAGTCACTTAAATGGTGAAGAAATCCACAATGGTGTAAGTGTAAATATATATATATATATATATATATATATATATATATATATATATATATATATATATATATATATAGACACGTATACAAACGAGAGCTTTCGAGAAGGAGAATCGAGCAAGTTCTCGAAAGCTCTCGTTTGCATTTATGTACTGTATTTCTAGACATATTCACCTTACACCAATGTGGGTTCCTTCAACAATAATAATAATAAAGTAAAAAAATGCACTGAAGTTTCTTCGGCACAATCGAATTTTCTGTACAGCGTATAATCAAGGCCACCGAAAACAGATCTATCTTTCGGTGGTCTTGGTATAATGCTGTATGAGCCGCGGCCCAGTGCTGCCCTGCCCTATATCGTTGCCAGACGCACGATTATGGCTAACTTTAACCTTAAATAAAATAAAAGCTACTGAGGCTACAGGGCTGCAATTTGGTAAGTTTGATGATTGGAGAGTGGATGATCAATGTACCAATTTGCAGCCCTCTAGCCTCAGTAGTTTTTAGGATCTGAGGGCGGACAGAAAAAGTGCGGTCAGACAAAGCCGGCACAATAATTTTCTTTTACATAAAACTAAAACTTATAATAATTTTAGTCTTCACGACTTAAAACCGCGATAAAAAAAAGTCGACCATTCGTTATCTCGGTGCTTTCCCCAAACCCGCCATTCCGCCCTAGAAAATGATTCAAGAAGAAGAACGAGAGGTGCCAAATGTCACTATTTATCTCCTCAGGCCATTAGCTCGAGTACGGTCCAAATGGCCTCTATCTCATGTTTGCTCTCCGAAGCAAGCTCGGGAGATAAATTGTATCGGAAGACACACTCAAATGCAGGTTCCAGTGGGTATTTTTAACGGCCGGTTCCTAAATATATTTATTACGCCGGATATCTTTACGTAATATTTATACAGAAATTGATCTCTGTTCGAGACTTCGCTAAAGCAGTCTTGGAGCTTAAGTCAGATTCCTTCGTTGTTTTATCTCCATGTTTCGTCTCCTAATAGGACTTCGTCGCTTCTTATCGTGGGAGAAGTAGTGAAGTCTGGCCAGAAACATTTTGATGTCTGTAAAAGATTCCAACAGGAAGTGATACGTGCACCCGAAAGTCAGTATGCGTCAAAAATCCACATTTTTCAAAAGTGAGTTCCGACACTCTTTTGCTGAAATTAATGATTGTTCATTTGAGGATGTTTTCACATCCAAAGGCCATGATTTTTTAACTTTCTCTAGTATCAGTCTATGAACTCTGGCGTAATAATAATAATAATAATAATAATAATAATAATAATAATAATAATAATAATAATAATAATAATAATAATAATAATTATTATTATTATTATTATTATTATTATTATTATTATTATTATTATTATGTAACGTTCCAAAAATATCTTTCAAATCGACGAGGAATTTCCATAAGAAATCATAGACAGAAACGAAATCCGACAGAGCAGCGTAATAAAATACAGATAAAAACATCAGCTCCACGAACATCCACTAACCAAAAAATATATATATATATATATATATATATATATAAACACTGATGAAAAGAAAATTAAAAAAAAGGAACATGTACATTCAGGTCAAGTTGCAAGACACTTTGAAGAAGCTTCACAACTTTTCCTCTCACCTACGAGTTTCGGCAGAAAGGTCCTATCTCCCCGAAAATGACTTTCCTATCTCTCCCAAAATTTAATCACTTGTTGCCAGTCACGTAACCCACCTTTGGTTGAATTTTCGTAAAAATCCATACATAACTTAGTAAAATTCCTTACATAACTTATTGAGCAAACCTGTCAATCAATGACAAAGAAATTGACAAATATAAAAACACAACAAAAATACAACGCCTTCCTTTACATAAAACAGAAAACGCTAAAAAGAAATATCTAAGTACCAGGAGGGAATATAGAATACTGATCACTATAATTAAGAAAATCATAATTCCTCCCAAGAAAGGGCAGAAAAGGACGAAAAGGGAAGATTTATAAAAAAAAAAGGGAAGATCTAGAGGGGGAAAATAACAACCATACCATCCACGAAATGAAAAGGACGCATCTAGAAAATATCAAGATCTAGAAAAGGGGAAGATTTGAGAAGGGAAGATCTTGTGAGGAAAGATCTAGAAAATAGGAAGATTGCTGAGAATGGAAGATCTCGAAAAAGGAGATTCAGAAAAGAGGAAGATCTTGAGAAGAAAGATCTAGAAAATAGGAAGATTGCTGTGAATGGAAGATCTTGAAAAAGGAGACCTAGAAAAGAGGAAGATCTCGAGAAGGGAAGATCTTGAACAGAGGAAGATCCTGAGAAGGAAGAACTCGAAAAAAAAAAAATGTAGGTCCTAAGGCGTGATTATGGTGCCACTCTTCCCCGATGTTTCTCGGAAACAGCTGTGACGTCACGACGAGAAGATGGCGAACTGGAATGGTCGACGTGTCCCGGATTTACCTAAAGATGGGTGATTTTCTGAAGCTGTTTTTTGTCTTGTCACACACACACAAAAAAGCGTGTTTATGGAATTACGAAGAACTAAGGAATGGTGTTTTTTTTTTAACAAGAAAAAAATTAGCAAAGGCATACTTACAAATAAAATCTCCAAAAATGTAAATTCATTCATTCATTCCAGAAGGATCTGAGAAAAAATATTCGCGTATGCGCAAATGAAATGACAAGTAAGTATATTGTAAAAACTTAGGTACCTCTAAGATTTCTCATACGAAGAGTAGGGTGATCACTTTACACACACACACACACACATATATGCAGATCTATATATATATATATATATATATAATATATATATATATATATATATATAAATATATATATATATATATATATATATATATATATATATATATATATATATATATACACTGTATATATATGGACTTTTATTTTTTGGTAAAACAAAAAATTATCAATACATTAAATTATTGTCCTCATGTAATAAGCTTTTATTAGCCTTCATTAAACAAATGACTCTAACACACCTCTTTTTATACACGTCTGCTATTTCTTTCACTTTTAACAGAAGCAACAGAAATGGACTTCGCCTAAAGATAAGCCTCCAATTACAGAAAAATAATAAATTATTCTCTATGTAAAACAGATCGCCATATGAACCATCGACCCTTTCATAAAAAGTTCCTGTGATCTTACGAGATGGTAAAATCTGCTTACAGATATTTTGTATGATTTCGACGTATCCTAAG
>JANJGK010000003.1:71822805-71827805 GCA_039081455.1 Macrobrachium rosenbergii | reverse complement strand
AGAGAGAGAGAGAGAGAGGATGACTGATTTGGTAAAAAAAATTCACATCAAATATGTTCACCAACGCAGAGAGAGAGAGAGAGAGAGAGAGAGAGAGAGAGAGAGAGATTAAAATATCACTGTATACTATGAACTCGAGAGAGAGAGAGAGAGAGAGAGAGAGAGAGAGAGAGATTAAAATATCACTGTATCTGTGAAGTCGAGAGAGAGAGAGAGAGAGAGAGAGAGAGAGAGAAGAGAGAGAGAGAGAGAGAGAGAGATGCATTCTCAAAAGACCAGCTTTTTTTCCCCTTTTCAAATTCACTCTTGGATATCAATCCCTGACCCAGCCTTGCCCCCTATCAGGGCATTTCAGCATAACCTTTGTTTTCTTTTAGGACCACCTGTTGTACAGCCCAATGCCCTCAGCCGCCCACCCGCCATCTCCCCCTCCCCTCACCCACTAACACACCCACTCACCAGTCCTACGCCCACCTCCATCACTTTACCTTCTGCGTGTCGAAAACGAGTTTTTTTTTTTTTTTTTTTTGTCTTGCTTCACTATAGGCTCTCGTTTGAACGCCGGGCACGGAGTTTCTGCTTTTATTTTTTTTACTTTTCTCTTCTTCGTCTTTTCCTGTTTATTTCTTTTATTTTTATTTTCTTCCTGTTTTTCAAGCACCTTCACTTGTTCTAATATTTTACCTCTTTTGAACTTTAATCTTTTTATCTTTTACTTTCGCATCTATTCTACTTTTTATGGTTCTCTTACAACTGTCTTCGTCTTCATTTGTTTGAAATGAAGAAAGGGACAGAATCGCGGCGATCTTCATAATGGGAACTGATAACGAATTGATTGGGAATTGATTGGGAATTGACTTCATATTGGGAATTGGTAAGAACTGAATCGGATTTGACTTCATAATAAGAATTGATACGGAACTGATTAGCAATTGACTACATATTGGGAATTGATAAAGAATTGACTTCATATTTGGTAACTGATAAGGAACTGAATCGAAAATGACTTTATATTGAGAACTGATAAGGAATTGATTAGGAAATTAACTTCATATTGGTAACTGATAAGGAATCGAATCGGAACTGACTTCATATTGAGAACTGATAAGGAACTGGTTAGGAATTGACTTCATACTGCTGACTGATAAGAACTGATTGGAAATTGACTTCATATTGCGAATCGATAAGGAACTGACTTCAAATTGGGAATTGATAAGGAACCGATTGAGAACCGACTTCATATTGGGAACTGATAAGGTACCTGATCCGGTCGCCAACTAAAACTTCCAAGGGGCCAAGAAATGAAATTCAGTTTTTGAGATTCAATGTCAAATTAATTTTTCTTAGTGTTCGAAGCCACACACTTCAAAAAAAAGTCTCCTCATTATTCTGAATTCTCAATGTCAGCTTAAGAATCATTGTTAAATGTATTTACTTTTAACACGAGAGAGAGAGAGAGAGAGAGAGAGAAGAGAGAGAGAGAGGAGAGAGAGAGAGAGAGAGAGAGAGAGAGAGAGAGAGAGAGAGAGGTATCAACGCACAAACCAAAGTACGCCCTGCATCAATTCACGCATTAATATACATAAATACTCATCTGTATATATTACGTCACTCCTTTTCCAAAACATATTGTAATGAAACTATGTTAATAAAGTTATTCATTACTATGTAAACGATACAAAACAAAAAACCATACTTTAAAATCTTTATATAACTAAATTTTCTAATAAGACCACAATTCCTGTCCAGATAACATAAGTCAATTGAAAGCATTGCTTTCAGTAATGCAAAGGCATAAATTCTATCCCAAAACGAGGAAAAATTCTGTTTGCGAGTACCGCAGAAGACCCTTGTGTCTTGAAGAAGATGAGGAGACACCCGTAAGTCCTCATTTCCTCATAATTCCTCATTCCCCGCCAATAATCGCGGTTATTAGCGCGGAAAACAATCGAGATGTGTCATTGTCGCGATTGCTTCATGTTGGTCATGGCCTCCAAAGCACTGCGGTGTTGGGGAAGAAGCAAGTGGCAATTTACTCTTGAGAAGTTCTCGCTGGAGAAACGAGAAGAAGAAGAAGAAGAAGAAGAAGAAGAAAGTAAAAAAATAAGACGAAGCCCAAGGAAGATGGCAGTGTCGTGACGTTCGTCAATACCACGACGAACATTTCTAGAATCTCTCTCTCTCTCTCTCTCCTCTCTCTCTCTCATCTCTCCTCTCCTCTCTCCTCTCTCTCTCTCTCTCTCTCTCTCTCTCATGCGTGGGAAATGATACCAGTAATTGCAAGCAAAACAGGTTTTGTACGGGAATTACAAATATGATAGTATTTGACGGTAATGAAAAGAAAAAGACTGGATTTTATTACAATACGAATTAGTTGTATGCCACGCCTAGCAACGGCTTGAAAGAACGAAGAAGTGTTAATTGTATATGTGTGTGTGTGTGTGTGTGTGTGTGTTGTGTGTGTGTGAGAGAGAGAGAGAGAGAGAGAGAGAGAGAGAGAGAGAGAGAGAGAGAGAGAGAGAGAGAGAGAGAGAATCAGGAACAAAGAGTAACGTGTAACTCAAACTAGCAAAAAATACCTTCTACCTTAAAATTTGTAAATTGCCAAACCATTTCAATGAACCAATCGTTTTTATTAAGAGTACAAATTAAATGGTCACACGTTTTTATTTACATAAATAAAAGCAAAACAGTATTAAGACCCTGAAATACGGAAACTTCTCGCCTTATAAATCATTATAGAAACTACGAATTCCATTACAAATGAACCAAGCTTGCAAAGTCTCAGCAAAAAGAATTACACGGGTACTGACAAATAATGGACATATATCAGCATCACTCCAATATCAAGAGACCAACAATTTCAACAACAAAGGGTCACTCGACTGCAAGGCTGAGACCCTAAAGACCTAAATAAAGGGAAGAGAGAGAGAGAGAGAGAGAGAGAGGAGAAGAGAGAGAGAGAGAGAGAGAGAGAGAGAGAGAGAGAGAGAGAGAGACTCACTTCCTTGCTGACGGTCTAGGCCGGGCCTACGAAATCTTTCTTTCGTACGATTGCCCCAAGATGCTTGGGGCAACCACTTCAATCACGAGGGAAGGTATGAAGTTAGGTTTCACTTGGCGCCTTCGATTAGATCATGCCGCGTGAACTTCGATATTTTTATATTTCTGTTTATTTTCTTTTTTTGTGATGCCTACGGTTTTTCTTCCGCTGCATACATAAATGCATGTGCATGTCCAGAGTGTAATTAATATATATATCTATATATATATATATATATTATATATATATATATACTATATATATATATATATATATATATATATATATATATATATTATATATATATATATGGTTCGTATCCCCGTCGGCGTAAGAACACTTAGCTGTTGGGTTTAAGTCATTCTCAAGGTATAATGGATTCAATATCAAGCAATATTTGTGGCATACTACTTGTCAATATATATATATATATATATATATATATATATATATATATATATATATACTATATATATATATACACACACACACTTGCACTTCATAGTCATACAGCATTACAGAGGTCGAAAAAATCTTCACCCCCACAACGAATGAGCAAAACCAGGACAGGAAAATAAGAATAAGACAGACGCCTATAAAAGGAGAAACCAACATAGACTAATAAAAAACGAAAAATACTTTTAGAATATAACCCCGCGCTCCACCTGCCTCAACTTGACGACCAAAGCTCCAAATTATAACAGAAGCAATTCGACGCAATTGGAAGAGATAATTATTTCCGAACGAAGCAATTGTGATCGACGTTCAGTTATTTGCCTTCGTTCGCGTGTCCAATCCTCCCGTCATTAGTGAGGATATGGATAATGAGGGTGCTTCTTCATTCACGCGCTGAGCTCAAAATGATTAAGGGCAACGTCCTGGACTTATTATTTTTTAGACATTTTTATTTTCAAGCAAGTAGACTGATTGCGATTATTTTTCATTTTTTTTGCTCATTAATTCTTTTCATTTTTTATTTCTTAATTCTTGCGTTTTTTTTTTATTTTCAATCTTTTTTAATTTTTTAAAATTCTTTTTATTTTTTTTTTTTATTTTTTCCATTTTTCACATTTTTAATCGATGTCATTTTAGCAGGAAGGCAGCTCGTTGATTCCCTCATTCGTACAAAATCGTAGATATATAACTACAAATAAACGTACGTTCTTTGAGTCCTTATTCCTCTTAACACCAGTCAAGCCATTTCTTCTTACATATTACACTCTGTGCAAGTCGGTAACCGACTTGGTGCTTGTCTAAATTACTTCCTTTCTACTCCCACACTTTGGAATTCTATACCTGATTCTGTATTTCCTGATGCTTACAACCTCTAACTTTTAACAGGCTAGTCAATCACTTCCTTAAGGGTTAAGTCCCCACACTTTCCTCCACCCAGATGACATTGGATTTTCCATACCGTCGGCCTCAATTCTGTAACAATTTTTTAAGTAGAACTAAATTCTACTTTGAAGAAATAAAAACGGAACATGGTATCATTAAGATACTCTATGCATGTCTTTACTGACTGAAATATATTTGAAATATGTTTAAGCATGATGAACAAAATTTATTTCAAGGCAATCGAGTAAATGAAAAGGCTAAATATCCTCCATCCTTAAATGACTTCCGTCGAGGTCTGGGAAACTTCTCACTCCATTTAAGGTCGTATTCCCAACAATCACAAAAACCAATGGGAAAGATTGAGAATGTGCCTTAGTCAAGCAAGCTAGAAGAAAGATTGAGAATGTGCCTTAGCCAAACAAGCTAGAGGGAAGAATGAGAATATAACCTAGTCCAACAAACTAGAAGAAAGAACTAGAATATGCCTCAGTGAAACAACCTAGAGGTAAGAATGAGAATATGCCTTAGCCAAACAAACTAGTGGGAAGAAGGAGACTGTGTCTTAGTCAAACAAGTCAGAGGGAAGAATGAGAATACGCCATTATAAAACATGCTAGAG
>JANJGK010000003.1:71795369-71822705 GCA_039081455.1 Macrobrachium rosenbergii | reverse complement strand
AGAGTCCTTATGTCCTCTGCAACATCATATCATTTCCTCCTTTTTGCTTCTTATTTTTTTACAGATGATATGAGAATTTTTCTGTTCTCATACTACTCGGTCGCCTTATGCTAATTCAATCTCTTACTCGTAGGCACAGCGCCCCCGCCCCCCCCCCCAAAAAAAATAACCCTAAATATATTTTATTGCGTTATCATAGCCAAAAATGACTCTTGACGATACGTATAAAACAGGAGCTTCGGGGTTAATATATTGCACAAGCAATGAAACGAATGAAGAAATATTGCTCTTGCAATGAAGATATTAATGTGAGTCGCAGTTTTATCCCTTGAAAAATGAATAATACTTGTCATGTTATATATATCCTGGCTGTCCTATTTAATTCTTAAAATATATCATACTCTTAGGCTTGCATTTTTTATTCGTGTCCTAATTTTCCAAAGTAACATTTTTTTTAACTGTTCTTAGCAAATGGCTGTTATACCTACGCAATTGGAATCTCAAATGGTCCAGCGAAATGCAATGCATTACCATCCTAAAACAATTCTCCTTGTAATTCTAATAATTTACTTATATTTGTATCTATTTATGTATTAATTTGACAAAATATTTTTCTTTATTTTTAATAACTGATCACTCTGTATTTCCTATTACCTTCTCTTATGCCTTTCAAATGAACACCATATTCTTTGGAGGCTTGAATTTCAAGTCAATGGCCCCTGTGGTGGACTTGTTTCCATATGAATAGGGTTCATCTTCTGAATAATAATAATAATACGAATAATCAACATATAAAACTGGAGTTTAATTTTGCCTCAAGAGCAGCAAATACTTGCAAGTGCCTTTAGAATCGTAGCCAACATAGCATTCTCGATCTTATGACTAAGATCATAAAGATAAAATTCATATATCACTTCTATGCAGCTCCGTCCCACAGTCAACAAAAGTCGTCAGTATTGCTGATTAAAATCACTGGGTTTACCGATTTTAATCACAAGGTTCAAACATACAATCAAATTAACCAAATTCTTTTAAACTACGTAGCCTTGAACTCTGACCTAAAATCTCCCGGTCCTGGGTAGGGTTTAAACCTCTCTGACCTGAGTGGTTATTGAGCCGCAGTAAAATCTGATATTGCGTAGATATTACGAAAGAATTGTTCAGCCTCTAGCGAGATTACCAAGAGTCAATATCTATCTGTTCAGTTAAATATTATCCGAAGATCAGATCTACTCTTGCAGGAAGGATGTGCAATGATCAAGCTAATTCAATGGTAGGATATCAAGGACTGAATGTCAGGTATCAGGAAGCAACTTAGGAAAGGTAAAGACTCACATCGAAAGCAAAATAAAAAAATAAATACAAATAAGAAAAATAAAATCTCAAAAAATTTAAAGATTAATCAAACGTAAAAAGTACAAATAAAATTAATAAAGATAAAAAAATAACAAACACAAAAAATATAATAAAAACAAAAAGGATCAAAAATAAAGAAAACAATAATTCAATTAATAATAAAACTAAAAAATAATAAAAAATTGAAAAGTGTAAAAAAAAAAAGTTGTAAAAGTAGAAAACTACAAACTTACAAAGGTTGATAGGAAGAAGGAAGGAGAGGAAGAGAGATTACAGAATGGAGAAATAGCAGAATGGAAAGACTAGGAACGGTGTGAACGAAGAAGGCACAGGAAGAGAATACACAAAATCATATTGAAAGAAGGGCAACCCGGCAGCGTCAGTCAAAAATGTAATGAAGAAGGTAGTAAAAGATACTGATGAAGGCAAAAATATCCCTGGAGGAGGTAACGCTATACTGACGAAGACAAAAATATTCTGACGAAATCAAAAAATACATCGACGGAGGCAAATATTTACTGAAGAAGGCGAAAATATTCTGACGAAGGCAAAAATTATACCGACGGGAGGAAAGTATATACTGACGAAGGCATAATATTCTAACACGACAAAATATACTGATGAAGGCAAAAATATTCTGGCGGAGGTAAACTATACTGACAAAGGGAAAAAAATTCTGAAGAAGGCAATAAATATACTGACGGAGGCAAAAATATACTGAAGGGGGCAAATATGTACTGACGGAGGCAAAAATATTCTGACGAAGGCGGAAATACACTGGTGGAGGCAAAAATATACAGACGGAGACAAAAATACTCTGACGAAAGCAAAGAAATATGTACTGACGGAGGCAAATATGTACTGATTGAGGCAAAAATATTCTGACGAAAGCGGAAATACACTGGTGGAGGCAAAAGTATAATGACAAAGGCATAAAAATAAAGCCTTGAAAAAACGGAGAAAACAGGGAAAATTCGACGATTCTGTGAAAGGAAACGGAAAGAAAAAATTAAGAATCATACCGGCCACAAAAAATTAAAAGACAAAACACTGTGAAAAAGAAACATAACAGACATTCAACAGAGAACGAAGTTAGACCAACGTATATCTGCAAAAGGAATTCTCTAATAAGACATTTCTAACTGTAAAGCCTAGTGAACTACAGTGCTACTTATTTAAAATTTTTTTATATGAATTCAATAAAAATGCATGCTGACAAAACCCCCACTGGTTTAATATGCAACTTAAGAAAAAAATGAAGGTTAAACTTGCCTCGCAAACCAGTAGAATGAACCAAGAAGTCATGGGACTATTTTTAAACATACCAATCTGAACCGTTGGTGCTTGCTCCGAACTTTTTTCCCGGTTTTAAACAAGTTTTTAGTAACTACCTCAATAATAATAATAATAATAATAATAATAATAATAATAATAATAATAATAATAATAATAATAATAACGCAATATTTTCTGGTATAATAATAATTATTGTTATTTAAAACGTTTGGTCCTTCTATCGAACAAATGGTAAGAATATAATTTTCTCATCAAGCTTTCACAAGTTAGAATGTCTTGTTTTTGAAAAGCGATAAGCAGGGAATAGAAAACAAAACCAACAAATAAATCGATATAAAACATTTCAGAAAAAAAATTTAAAAAATAAAAACAGAATCATGGCATCGTACAAACAGCTTTACTGGCTCTATTGACCTTACACACACCAGCCTTAGTCTAGTCTCAAAGCTCTCTCTCTCTCTCTCTCTCTCTCTCTCTCTCTCTCTCTCTCTCTCTCTCTCTCTGTGTGTGTGTGTGTGTGTGTGTGTGTTAAAGGGGTAATAATAGCCTCCAAGCGTTTGTCCTTAAATGCCCAAAAGTGTTGCTCTGTAGCTTTTGGGAACAAGATTTTCTCCAAGTCATGTGACACCACACGCAGTCAGCACTTCCTGTAACACTTGAACCACTCCAATAATCCCTGTATGCCTTCAGCTTGGCTAAACGGAGAGAGAGAGAGAGAGAGAGAGATGAGAGAGAGGAAGAGAGAGAGAGAGAGAGAGAATTTTTATTGCATCTAGGCAGGTTATCAAGGTTAACGGTCTATCAGCGTATTCACTTAAATCTCCTGGCGCACTCCACCGGGAAGTGAAAGGCTTCAACAGTATATTTTATTTTCTTCAGAACAAATTTAATTTTAGTTTCTCCCGGAGATATGCGGACGTTGACATCTTTATATTTAATAAATGACAAAGGATGCGTGCATTTATGTGAAAATGTCTCTATTCGCTGGTGCGTGCACGTACTTTGAATTTACAAAGCGTTTACAAAGATACGAATGCAGGCTAATGGTATACAAATATGAGAACATAGCGCGGTAAAAAGGCAGTTATTGAACCACGTCTTCCTGACAGTTGATGTGTAACATGTTGAAGAGGAGGAGAGGAGGATAAAAAAGGAAGTAAAGTGGGAAGAAGGAAAAGACGGGTGCATGCAAGCGAACTTTTGTACGTACCAGTGAAATGGGCGAACGGAAAAAATGGAGCCTGATTTCTTAAGGAGACCTAGAACGCCAAGAATGTCAAGAGAAAAGAGGCCGATATTTTCTCTCCAAATTCATTTTTAAAAGTTCTATTGTCGGCTCTCTCTTGGTCTATTTTGTGAAGGAATTTTTCCTTGATGTAATAAGAAAAATGTTGCTTAGGTGTTTATTCCAAATTCTCTACTCTTTTTTTTTTTTTACTATTTCTTTTTCCTCACTCGTGTCCCTTCCTACGCTTCCTTCTCCCTTACTCAGTCGATTATAGTTTTCTTAAAATAATTACAGTCCAGCCCATAGGCCAAATTCAAGTCTGAATAATTAATGCAATCCAACCCAAGAGCCTCATTAAATTCTAAGGAATTATTAGGCTATATACAATACAGGATGAGTACATCATTTCTGTCTAGAATATTAATTCAGTCTAGTCAGTGTCTCTTTCAAGAACAAATGAAAGTGCAACCGACTTCTCATTTGAGTCTGAACAGTGAACTCGGTCTAGTTCCTTAGCTTCGAAAGAGTTAGTGCAGCCGCACTTGTTTCTTTTCAGCCTAAGGAGCGATTATAATCCAGGCTGTAAGAGTTATTCTAGTCTAAAAAAAAAAAAAAAAAAAAAAAAAAGGAGCTGTCACAATCCACGCTGCATGTCTCGCTTCCAGACACAGATGTGGCTTCAAGATCAAACCTTTCATGGTTTCAGAGACTATCAAATGGATCACGTATTCCTCAACAGTGTCCTCAGGGTGGGGGGCCCAACTATACGAGGCAATAACCTCGATGATTTGTTCGCACGGCGTTGAATGACAATTAACCGCCACGGAAAGTACAGGCGCCGATTACGAGCGGCAAACTTTGCTTTCATAACAACATTTACCAAAATAAATTAGACAAATCTATTATTTTACACGTTGCTATCATTGCTACAAGAATTTCAAGGGAAATGTCTCCTGATTTCTTGTAAGTTTTGGATAAGAGCATGCACGCATGAGACTAACAAACCAATCGTTTCCTGAGTCTTGCTATACATATATTACTTTTATACTGGTAATACCGAATTTATCTCCATGGTTTTAATGTAACAGATATCTCAACTTATTCCCTCCCTGTCCCTTCCTAACTTTAATTTTCCTTTCTTGCTTATTATCAACATTATTTTTCTTCTTCACGGCTAATTTGCTGTACGCCAACCTGGGTTGATCACATGTTTACAAACTAGTTTTCTGTTACTAAATCTAATTTTTTAATTCTCCTCACGATTAATTTTGCCAAGTTACTTAATAGACAGGATCCAATTTAATGCCATTTAGTGTAAAGAAGTGATTTATTTCAACTTTAATATAAAGTAAAAAGTCAGTACCTAATTCACTTTGTATTCTAAGTCACTTGACCCTTCGTATTTGGGCAAACCTTTTGCTTAGTAATTCCTCTTCCCGTATAGAGAGGGGTGGGTCAAACTTCCTTTTAAAGGCTAGCGAATTCATTTAGCCAAATTTGGTGAGGATCCTGCAATGCAGTTAAGGGCAAGTATAAATAATTTGGCCCTAGACGGTGGTCGTTTTGCCCAAAATGTCAAGCCTCCTAACTATTGTGATTCTCGGTGACAAAGGACGCTAGTTACAACTTGCCATTAATGAAATCTCTCTCTCTCTCTCTCTCTCTCTCTCTCTCTCTCTCTCTCTCTCTCATCTCTCTCTCTCGGCTAAATGAATGACAATAACCATTAAGGTCAGTGGCTACTCTCAGCTTACCCCCCCCAACACCCTCTCTCTCTCTCCCAGGCTAAATTAATTGGTAAGAAAACAAGTTCAATCTATGCTCCAAATTCTTTCTCTCTCTCTCTCTCTCTCTCTCTCCTCGTCTCTCTCTCTCTCTCTCTCTCTCTCTCTCTCTCTCAGGCTACATTAATTGGTATGAAAAAAGTTCAATCTATGCTCCAAATTCTCTCTCTCCTCTCTCAGGCCAAATTAATTGGTATGAAAAAGTTCAATCTATGCTCCAAATTCTGTCTCTCTCTCTCTCTCTCTCAGGCCAAATTAGTTGGTATGACAAAAAAAGTTCAATCTATGCTCCAAATTCTCTCTCTCTCTCTCTCTCTCTCTCTCTCTCTCTCTCTCCTAGCTCTCTCTCTCTCTCTCTCTCTCTCTCACCTCCCAGAGGAAGGGGGCGTGAGCACCGCTTAGCGAGGATGCCTTTAATAATGCAATATCAATCCCATCTTAGTTAGGAAGTTCTCGGAAACGAGGTGATCGCTGCTCTCCGGCCTCCATTTCGGTCTCTTTCGATTACTCCGCCTCTGCTGAGGAGGAGGTAATAGGAGGAGGAGGTGATAGGAGGAGGAGCTGATATGAGGGGGGGTGATAGGAGGAGGAGGAGGGAAAGAGTAGGAGGTGATAGGATGTGGAGGTAATATGAGGAGGGATAGGAGGAGGAGGAAAGAGTAGGAGGTTACAGGAGGAGGACGGTAATAGGGAGGAGAATGAGGTAAACAGAGGAGGAGGATATAAGAGGAGTAGGAGGTGAAAGAGGAGGAGGATTAAGAAGTGAGAGATGAAGGTAAGAGGAGGAGGAGGAGGAAAGGGGAGGAGGTGAGGAGGAGGAGGAGGAGGAGGAGGGAGAGGAGGAGGAGGAGGAGGAGAGAAGGAGGAGGAGGAGGAGGAGGAGGATGGGGAGGGGGAGGTGGAGGAGGAGGAGGAGGATATAACAGGAGGAAGTAAGAGGAGAAGGAGGAGAAGAAGGAGGAGGAGAAGGAGGAGAAGAAGGAGGAGAGGAGGAGGAGGAGGAGAAGGAGGAGGAGGAAGGAATAAGAGGCACTGGCTAATATGAGCAAAAAGAAGAGAGAGAGAGAGAGAGAGAGAGAGAGAGAGAGAGAGAGAGAGAGAGAGAGAGAGAGAGAGAAGATGTCTGGAAAAACGAAAGGAAGAAAGGGAGTTGGAGATGGAGGAAGTAGTTTTATGACTTGATAATTTTCTTTAAGCACTTTCATCGTATTTCGGGAGGGAAGGAGAGAAGATGTGGGATAAAGATGGGAAGAAAAGAGAAGAAAAGGAAGTCAGAGAAAACGGAAGTGACCTCTACTAACGTTTTCTGTTTGTTTACTTTTTCGTAACTTTTCACCTCTTTGAAGAAGTGAAAAGAAAAACTAGAAAGTGAAGTTAGAAATGGAAAGGATTTAGGGTTCTGATAAAATTGTTTATCTAAGTATTTATTCATTTTGTCCCCTTCAAAAATATTAAAATCTATATACACTGACCAAGCAATCTTTCGCATTATTTATTTGTAAACTAGCTCAATTTTCCATTATTCTACTTATATCTCTTTGTTTGCTTATAGGTTTTTTTATTTCAACTTCAGATTATTTGCATTTTAAAAGAATGAAAGTGTATGTTAACCGTAATGCCTATTTTAGGACAACTCAATTTTAAGTTAAAATTGACTTCTTTGACTCAAAGCAAAAACATCCCAGACATGCAAATGCACACGTTTGTACAAGCATTTGTGTTCCTCTTTTAAACCAATACTAATGATGATGGACCATCGTAAAAAAAATAAAGTCCAATAACATTAAGGAAAAATTTCATCCCCTTTTGACATGCTTTGGATATGCTTTGCTACGATAATACTGTAATATTACAATAATTACTCTCCAGTAATTATTACATTACAATAACATTACAGTAAAGTAAGAGTCTCTCTCTCTCTCTCTCTCTCTCTCTCTCTCTCTCTCTGTCTCTCTCTCTCTCTCTCTCTCTCTCCCCGTCATTCGCCCGAAATGAATAATGGAGATTGTCCGGGCGGCCGGTGACCTCAGCTGGCTTGCCTTGTCCCTTCCTCCTATTTACTGGTTCTGCTATTAAATTCCTTTTCTGCTATTACTACAATAATTACTATTATTATTCGACAGAGCCACTCACTCTTATTAACAAACACGTATAAAAAGGCCCTCAGCTTGCTCTGCTCATTTACATAAGACATACTGTTCATCTACGAAAAGTGATTTTTATTTGCTTTCTTCCAGCGTTCATTAAATTCAACTTCCACTTAAACTTATCTCCATTTTTATCCCGTTTGGAATCGGCGCTAGATTCCTCCGCATAATTTCTGTCCGGCGTCCTGACAGCTCGTCTATCTTCGAGCAAATTTTCCCGAAGAATACGCATTAGAGCTCTTAATTGACGCTAAGAACCCTTCTTACTTATTCGATCAGAACGATGAAGGTTGCTTTCGTCCCTTGGGTATGACAGGCTGGCAGACTGTCTTGATACAGTCCAGTCTTGGTATGCAGTTGCTTCGTCCCAGGTCTCAGGCAGAGAGTACAATGCCTCTTGTGTTATTCTGCTCTCTCTCTCTCTCTCTCTCTCTCTCTCTCATCTCCTCTCTTCTCTCTCTCTCTCTCTCTCTTGGACATGCCTTCATGAGCATTTGCTAGACATAAATGGGCAACAGACCCTTTGGTATAATTATATGGCGCGTTCTTGGCTTGGCGCTGATGACTAATGTGCTTTTATTCATTCTCTCTGAACGAGTATTTGGTTGGTAGTCCTTTCTCTCTCTCTCTCTCTCTCTCTCTCTCTCTCTCTCTCTCTCTCTCTTCTCTCTCTCTCTCTCTCTCTCTCTCTCTCTCATCTCTCAAATGAGAGGTATATTCACAGTGCGTACTTTCTCGTAACTTACCAAGCTTTGAAACATTTTTTCCATACTATTATCATTATTGTAATTATTTATTATTTCTTATTCAGAAGACGAAACCCTATTCATATGAAATAAGCCCACAGGGACCACTGACTATAAATTCAAGCTTCCAAAGAATATGATGTTCACTTGAAAGAAGTAACAGAAGTTAACAGAAAATGCAGAAAGAAGAGATCAGTTATAGGAAAGAAAAAATTCATGAATAAATTAATAAATAGACAGATAAATGAATAACTAAAATGCAAGGAGACTAGACGACATAATACACATTTCAATTCTTGCGTTGGTAGTCACACCTATCACCAAAACTGCAAAGGGACCGATGCATTTCCATGGAACTGGGGAAATGAATACTGTAGCCCAGCTCATGAGGATTCATTACCGTTAAATGGTGATGCATGATGAGCATGATGAAGTACCTCGATGTAGTACACGGAACAGAATATCTTCAGCTGATGGTAATGGCCAGGAGGCTATGATGTGATACAAGGGAACAGTATAATGATACAAGGGCGCTAACAAAATATTTTTGAAAATGCACAGACCTACCAGTAGCACGTTAATTATCTCTGTAACTTTTACTTGCGTTGAATAACTCACTTCTCGCTGTAAGTCTGTGAAATCTACACACGCGCACCCACACAGACTAATAAAATTCTTTTGGAATTTTTTTACATTTTCCAGACTTCCAGATCTTTTAGAGGTCATCACACCCTACTCCCCTAAATGTAAGTTATGACAGAGTGGCTCAGTGCCCGTATCACTGAAGAAACCTACGAGATATTTGATCCTCCGAGGAGCTAGTACTAAACAGCGAAACAGAGATTCATCTAACACTCTTTCGCCGTGTTTTAGTACTAGCCCCTCGGCGATCAAATGTCCCTAAGTGAATTGGTGATTTCACGAATTCCATGAAAATGTCAGGAATTTCGTATAATCCCCAGTTTCACAATCATATTGCAACATTATATATATATATATATATATATATATATATATATATATATAATATATATATATATATATATATATATATATATATATATATAAATAAATATATATATATATATATATATATATATTATATATAATGATACTCAAAATCCCGTCCAACAGCATACGAGAGCAATAAAAGTTGTTATTATATTTATGTTATTATATATATATGTATATAATATTCACATATGTGTATTTGTGTGCATGTATATCAGTCAATAAAGGAAGTCTAAAATACACCAAACGCCCCACACACCCACACGCACAATAGGACAGGAGAGAAATGAAAACGGCATGAAATTCCAATAACGCCCTAATGATTATTGAAGCAGTGTCAGTAAATTACCCCTTCCGTTTATGTATCAGGTTATTGGACATTAAAGCTCGTAAACGAGCCAATGACGAGCGAATTGGCTTCCCTGTCGGCGGGACTCTTTCGTCGTGGCTCAAAATTTGTCTTGTGAGTTACTGCCTCGGATAATTTAAACGCCAGTCGTATTCAGGGGCTAATGAATTTGTCGATGTTTGAGAGAATTTGTTTGAGAGTCATATTTAGAGAATTGCCAGTGTGTTTTGAAAAAGTTCTGCTTGAGCTCAAACTGTAAACAAAACCATTCTTCAGGAGCTGGACAAATAATCACATCGAAGTTTTTCATATTCATGGACTTTTGATAAGGAAATCTCAGTTTGTATTGGAATGGCAAGCCTTCACGTCCAACACTCCGTGGTACAAAACACTAGGGAATATTTTGGGAAGGTTAACGGTTGATTAATTCATAAATTCCATAAAACAACTAAAAAATGCGCCGATGCTTCTTCGGCGCAATCGAGTTTTCTGTACATCGTATGATCAAGGCCACCGAAAATATATTTATCTTTCGTTGGTCTCGGTATAATGGTGTATGAATTGCGGCCCCGGTAGTGGTCTGGCCTATATCGTTGCCAGCCGCACGAATATGGCTAAATTTAACCTTAAATAAAATAAAAACTACTTAGGCTAGAGGGCTGCAATTTGGTATGTTTGATGACTGGAGGGTGGATGATCAGGCATACCCAATTTGCAGCCCTCTAGCGTCAGTGGTTGTTAAGATCTGAGGACGGAAAGAAAAAGTGCGGACAGAAAAAAGTGCGGACGGACAGACAAAGCCGGCACAATAGTTTTCCTTTTCAGAAAACTAAAAGGGGGGAAATATTTGGAAGACTTAATGAGTGAATGATTTAAGTAATTCCATAGGAAATGAGGAAATAATTGGAAAGCTTAGCGACTGATGAATTTCCGCAACCCCATAAAAGAGAAGGAAACATTTGGAAGGGTTAATGACCTTTCAAAATAAGTAATTCCATATAAAAAGGACTTCAAAATAATTGCAGCCCTCGACGCCGGAAAGATCAAACAGGAAGTCATTTATATTCTAATAAGGTGACACTTTTTGAGGGTCGTAAAAAAAACCTCGCCAGAACAATGGTCGTAAACCACAGGGGCTAATAAGATGTGACGACGAAGTTCGCCTCTCGATATGTGATCATTTCCATACTTCATCAAAATTACATGATGCGGAGTGAATAACGAGTGAGAAAACGATGATGTGAAGTGGATAATAAGTGAGAAAAAGAAGGTTTGGAGTGAATAACATGTGAAAAAATTAAGGTGTGAAGTGCATAACGGATGAGAAAAGGAAGATGTGAACTGAATAACGGGTGAGAAAACAAACACGTGAACTGAATAACGGGTGAGAAAACGAACACATGAACTGAATAACGGGTGAGAAAACGAACACGTGAACTGAATAACGGGTGAGAAAACGAACACGTGAACTGAATAACGGGTGAGAAAACGATGACGTGAATTGAATAACGGGTGAGAAAACGAACACGTGAACTGAATAACGGGTGAGAAAACGAACACGTGAACTGAATAACGGGTGAGAAAACGAACACGTGAACTGAATAACGGGTGAGAAAACGATGACGTGAATTGAATAACGGGTGAGAAAACGAACACGTGAACTGAATAATGGGTGAGAAACGAACACGTGAACTGAATAACGGGTGAGAAAATGAACACGTGAACTGAATAACGGGTGAGAAAACGATGACGTGAACTGAACGTGAACTGAATAACGGGTGAGAAAACGATGACGTGAACAGAAAAACGGGTGAGAAAACAATGACATGAACTGAATAACGGGTGAGAAAACGATGACGTGAACTGAATAACGGGTGAGAAAACGAACACTTGAACTGAATAACGGGTGAGAAAACGATGACGTGAACTGAATAAAGGGTGAGAAAACGAACACGTGAACTGAATAACGGGTAAGAAAACGATGACGTGAACTGAATAAAGGGTGAGAAATCGAACACGTGAACTGAATAACGGGCGAGAAAACGATGACGTGGACTGAATAAAGGGTGAGAAAATGATGACGTGGACTGAATAAAGGGTGAGAAAATGATGACGTGGACTGAATAAAGGGTGAGAAAACGATGACGTGGACTGAATAAAGGGCGAGAAAACGATGACGTGGACTGAATAACGGGTGAGAAAACGATGACGTGGACTGAATAAAGGGCGAGAAAACGATGACGTGGACTGAATAACGGGTGAGAAAACGAACACGTGAACTGAATAACGGGTGAGAAAACGAACACGTGAACTGAATAACGGGTGAGAAAACGAACACGTGAACTGAATAACGGGTGAGAAAACGATGACGTGAATTGAATAACGGGTGAGAAACCGAACATGTGAACTGAATAACGGGTGAGAAAACGAACACGTGAACTGAATAACGGGTGAGAAAACGAACACATGAACTGAATAACGGGTGAGAAAACGATGACGTGAACTGAATAACGGGTGAGAAAACGAACACGTGAACTGAATAACGGGTGAGAAAACGAACACGTGAACTGAATAACGGGTGAGAAAACGAACACGTGAACTGAATAACGGGTGAGAAAACGAACACGTGAACTGAATAACGGGTGAGAAAACGATGACGTGAACTGAATAACGGGTGAGAAAACGAACACATGAACTGAATAACGGGTGAGAAAACGAACACGTGAACTGAATAACGGGTGAGAAAATGATGACGTGAATTGAATAACGGGTGAGAAAACTAACACGTGAACTGAATAATGGGTGAGAAACGAACACGTGAACTGAATAACGGGTGAGAAAACGAACACGTGAACTGAATAACGGGTGAGAAAACGATGACGTGAACTGAACGTGAACTGAATAACGGGTGAGAAAACGATGACGTGAACAGAATAACGGGTGAGGAAAACAATGACGTGAACTGAATAACGGGTGAGAAAACGATGACGTGAACTGAATAACGGGTGAGAAAACGAACACGTGAACTGAATAACGGGTGAGAAAACGATGACGTGAACTGAATAACGGGTGAGAAAACGAACACGTGAACTGAATAACGGGCGAGAAAACGAACACGTGAACTGAATAACGGGTGAGAAAACGATGACACGAACTGAATAACTGGTGAGAAGACGAAAACAAGAAATGAATAACGAGGAAAACGATGATATGAACTGAATAACGGGTGAGAAAACGATGACGTGAACTGAATAACGGGTGAGAAGACGAAAACAAGAAATGAATAACGAGTGAGAAAAAGATGATAACTGAATAACGGGTGAGAAAACGATGACGCGAACTAAATAACGAGTGACAAAACGATGATATGAACTGAACAACGGCTGAGAAAATGTTCTCAGAAAAGTACTTCTTCCATAAACTCCTAATCCGCGACTCCGTATCAAATGAGAAATGTGATAAAAACGGTATTTTGAACTTACATACGAAATGAAAATCATAACGATTACTACTACTATCACTGCTGATACTGCTGGTTTTAATAGTGCTTATTATTATTATTATTATTATTATTATTATTATTATTATTATTAGCCACTGCTGTTTTTACTACTACTACTACTACTTCTACTACTACTACTACTACTACTACTACTACTACTACTACTACTACTACTATCATTATTAGCCACAGTTGTTTTTAATAGTGCTTCTTCTTCTGCTTCTTCTTCTTCTTCTTCTGCTTCTTCTTATTATTATTATTATTATTATTATTATTATTATTATTATTATTATTATTATTATTATTATTATACTCGAGGCTGCAGACCATCTGTTCCACACGATAGCCACAACAGAGTTAAAATCATTAATAAATCTAGAGTCCAAATGTAATAAACATTAAGGTCTTTGCTCAGTGGATATGGTTTGGGTGGAGGATGTGTGTGTGTGTGTGTGCGTGTGTATGTGTTTAGCCTAGTGGATGGGAGGTGAGGGGGGGAAGCTTGTTGTTAGACTAATAAACCCGTCTTTTATAAAAAAAAAAAAAATGGGAAAATTATTTCCAGGAAATGTTTGGTAAGCTACCGCCATGACGGATGATATCTTTCGTGGAAATGACACTAACATTATAAAGTCAATAAAAAGTTCAACGAATAAATGTTCTCAGCGAAATTCTAGATCCCTTACAAACCCTTTCTTGGAAATCATGAAGCATTTTTTTTTTACCATCTGACAGGGTTATATCTTACAATTAAAATGATAACATGAATACAGTCCATCTTACTCAGGAGAGGGCTTCTGTAAACATCTCACAATGACTGACGATTGACTATCTCGAGCGCATTTTGTTTACTTTGCAAACTGAAATTAAACAAACAAAAGACAAACAAAGCTATAAAAAAGGCTGCATCACTGACCCGGGCCACGGTCTCATGTACACTTTAACTAGGCGAAATATAAGTGGTAAGACTATCTACTTCACCTTTCACGCTCGAGTGCAAGCTTTTTGCGTCTTTCCTCAAAGCGTCCCACAAATTTACAAGCTAATAAAAAAACTGTGTGACTTGTGAAAACCGAGAAGATAAAAATCTAATTAGGAGCAGTTACGTTATGCCAAGTTCGCTCTTGCATACTAATGAACCAACGTGCCCCAGTCCCGAAAAATCCTGGCGTGCTGGCATAAGGAGCGTTTAAGCAAGACTTACATTCCCTCATTCACTTCATTGGCTCTCAGGCCTCGACGACTGAACTAAATGGTCCTTTTACTTTGTTTTAGTTATCCCTCGGTCTACAACTTCTAGACCAGTGGTTCTCAACCATGGGGAAATTCCCCACCGAGGGGGAAATTTCAGAATTTCGGGGGGAGGGGGGGGGGAATTGTGACAATAGATTGACAGGCTCAAACTGGCTCTAGGACCACACAAAATGCAGTGAGCATCGGTTGCACCACTGAGAGGTCACGCTGGGCTTTCTCTTTGTTACCTTGTGAGTTTGTGTTAGTATTTTGTTGCATATTATTTGGAATGCACCTTTTGAGGCAGACAAATTTGGAAAGGGTGGGGGATGACATTTTGACATATGGTGGAAGGGTGCATGGGCCAAAAAAAGGTTGAGAACCACTGTAATCTAGACTAAGGCTAGACCGTGAGTTATCCCAACCAAGTCACGTGGATCTTCGATACTCAGGGCATGCAATCACCAACAACATATCAAGATCTACGTTCCCTCATTCGCTCCACTGGCTCTTGGGTCTCGTTGTGACCCACTGATGATTGAACCAAACGATCCTTTCGTATTTTTAAGTTACCCCTCGGTCTAGAACTTCTAGACAAAGACTAGACAAACCGTCAGTTATCCCAACCCAGTCATCGGACCCCATCGACACGAAGAGGTGATTAAACCTCCCAACAAGTGAAAAATAAAGGAAATAACCACCAAAGGAAAGAAGGAAGAAAGAAGAAAGGAAGGAAAGTCCTCCGCAATAGACCGAATGGCGGGAAATCCATCGAACTCGTTCCGGTATCCTTGGAAAGAAACGAAGATTTATGGGAGGCCAATAATTGAATCCTGCGGCCGAGTCCTGGGATAAAGGAGACGTCTTTGTTGTTTCCTGATGTTACGTGATGGCTTCGGTTTCACTTTTGCTTCTTCTTCTGCTTCTTCTTCTTCTGTTTTTATCTTCGACACAAGGGATAACGAGCACGATTTCTGCCCGAGCGGCGCAGTTTTAGGCGCCTCCGCGCCGAATCCAAAAGGATAAAAATAAAGGAAAAAGCTGACAAGCAGATTGATAAATGGCTTCATTACTTCATTCGTCTTCAGCAAGAACGTCCTTTGAAGACTTAATTACGAAAACCTGATTAACTCTCCCTCTCTTTCTCTGTGTGGGTGTTAATCAAAGATCTAATTGCCTTTATATTTTTTCATCAGAATCGGCAGCAAGATGGATGGTCTTTTACTTGAAACGAGACTGCGCATGTGCGGAACAAAATATAGTATTTGTACATCAATGTTAACTATATGACACTTTATCAGGGTGCGTTCTACACTATGGTAATACATATCATAAACACATATCGGCAACTTATCTCTTACATATCACAAACAGGTTGAAACAGTAACCAATTGGTTCTTAGCCACGTAAAATAAGTCTAATCCTTCGGGCCAGCCCTAGGAGAGCTGTTAATCAGCTCAGTGGTCTGGTAAAACTAAGGTATACTTGAACCCGTATCAAGGACTGGGGTGTGGATCAAACCTGTGGTAAATGCTGGATGATCGTATGATGCACTGGTCAGAACTACCAGCAAGTCGCTGACTTGTATTCAACCTGTTTGCGATGTGTATGCAATAAGTTATCGACATGTTTATGACATATTACTAGAGTGTGGACGTACACTTACACAGCATACTACCCAAGCCAGGTTCTGTTATGTTCACCTTTGTCTACATTTCGTTCATTGTGTACCATGTCTACAGAGAGCTTCCGGTGAACTGTACTTAAATTATTTTAAAAAATCAGCTATCATAAATTATTCAATCTCTATTTTCTTCCCTTTCTTTCATTTTCTTCATAGTAACTACCTATCAAATATCAATAACCTTTTATTCCTAAACAGAAATCTTTGACTGATGTGGCATTCTCTCTGCTTTTGTTGTGTAAGAGTTCACTTCGTCATTACCTAAAAGTAGATCTTTTGCACTGATAGACCTTTGCCCTTTACTCTTCTAGTTCGATTAGGCTAGTCTTATGCCAGCACTGGCTCTTGCTCTTCAGAGCAACCATTGAAACTGACCAGCCCAACCATTCACATTTCAGTCAATTCTCGGCAGAAGAAGAAGACGAAGAAGATTAAGAACAACAAGACGATTAGTTTTTCGTTTATACACTTTCTTGTTGTATCGAAAACCGCAATGAACTGATGCTTTTTTATTCATATTAATCTGAAAGAAAACTTTTTTTTTTTGGCCTTTGACATAGCTCTAGGTCAACAGAATCACAATAGGTTCACCTGAATGAGCCCAGAATACTCCGTCTTCGCCTAAGATTTGAACTCGAGCCCTTATGTTAGGATGGAGAGCGAGCTACTCATCATACAAACACAATAATATACATATATATATATATATATATATATATATATATATATATATATATATATATATATATATATATATGCTTGCTGGCACGCACTACGCTCGCTGGAACCCAGGGCTGCTGTCTTCCCTACCCTCCCGATCCCCTACCTACCGGGCTGGACAAACAGGTTTGCAGGAGGAGGGTGGATGTCTCCCCTACCCCTCCCGTTCCCTTACCTACCCCGCCCCCACCCGGAGCGGACAAACCGGTTTGCACGGGTGGGTGGCTGTGTCATGTCTCCCCTACTGTCACCCCGGGGAGGACAAACAAGAAAGATCCATTCGGATTTTATCATTATTATTATCATTATTATTATTATTAGACTAGCTACTCTGTATCTACGGATTAAACACTACAACAAAAGTATCGAAGAAATTCCTATGAATATGAATTTTCAAGATTTATATATAGCTTACTTTAGAAGATAATCCCCACTGCATATTCTTTCCTTATTGGGCTGCTAAATATATTTTTATCTTCCTCTGGTAGAAAGAAGGTTAAAAAAAGCAACCGTTGGCAAGAATATCCTCGAATATTCTGTTTCATTCTACGATATATCGCTAACAAAAATTAGCTCGAAAATAATACTATTTCTCGAGCAAGAACTAGGGAGTTCTCTTTTTCCCTATAAAAATGAATTGAACTGAATATAGAATTTGGGCCAAAGGCCAAGCACTGGGGACCTATGAAGTCATTCAGCGCTGAAACGGAAACTGACAGTAAAGGGGGTTTTGAAAGGTGTAACAGGAGGAAAACCTCGCAGTTGCACTATGAATCAATTGTCAGGAGGAGGGTGGAGATTAAGATGGAAGAAAGAGAATATGAAAGGAGGTACAGTAAAAGAAACGAAGGACTTGCAGCTAGGGGGCCGACGGCACGCTGCAAAGAACCCTAAGTCATGCCTACATTGCACCGCACGAGGTGCACTGACGGCACTAACCCCCCTACGGGGCATTTCAGTAATAATAATCAGCAGAGACGCGTAACTTTAGTCCTATATAGTTCAGCATTTCGAGTGTCCTCAGAACTGGAGTTTTTTGCTGGAGCAAGTTTCCTCTGATGTGAATTGGATAGAGTGAGAGAGGGGAGGAATAATGTGATTCTGAATTATGTAGGAAGCTTTGATTCGGATTCTGTATATGCTGAAGTTTTCGTAAAACTGGCGCATCAAGGAGTTAGATGGGTTCAAACTCAAAATGATTGTGTATGTCAGTGGTTCTCACATTTTTTGGTATCGTTACCCCCCGGGGGCAGTGGTGTGATAGATCATCATGACCCCTACCCCACTGCTCTTCAGGCTAAGTGAAGTTATAATATAAAGGGAAAAAAAATATTGGAATGCTTAATTTCTAATGCAATTTATGTGTAAGAAATTAATTTTACTTTTACTCAGTCTTAAGAAATAACGAATTTAGATTTTAGACATTATTCCTTTGACAAAAAAAAAAAAAAGCTTTCTTCCTTTTATTATAAATTGGAATTCAAGTGCCTCGTTACCCCCGCCCCCCCAGAAACGGCTTCATTATCCCCAACGGGGGTAATTAACCCCAGTTTGAGAACCACGGTGTATGTCATATTGGTATAACGAGGTTGTTTCTGATGTTTTGAATGATAATAATAATAATAATAATAATAATAATAATAATAATAATAATAATAATAATAATAATAATAATAATAATAATTACTGAAAACTATTCTTACAACTGGATTTCTACTAATATCATCCTCACGTTTCCTCAAGGAAGGTAAAACTGAAAAAACTCTAAGGCGAAATCTCAATGATTCTACAAGACATAGTTTACACAACTGTATAATAATGCTAAACTATCAGACACACGTTAGTCTGCACTAAAACTCAACTTAATGTATATTAGACAAAGAAAAATACTGACAACTATTATCATTATTCAGAAGACAAACCCCAATTCATATGGAACAAGCTTACAGGGGCCGCTGACTTGAAATTTAAGCTTCCAAAGATGGTGCTAGTTTGAAAGAAGTTACAAAAGATAACAGGAAATACAGAAAGAAGAGATCAGTTTTAGAAGAGTAAAAAACAGATAAAATAGTAAAAATCCGTTCAACGGCTATTACAAGTACAAAATAGCCTTTCCACTGACTTTTTTCCTGAAGCACTGAAAGGAACTCTTTTGTTGTCCCCAAATTCGAAACAGTAAGAAACTTTGTGAGTTATTCAGGGTCAAAATCGAGACAGGAATAAAATAAAGCATACGAGAAATAACAATAAAACTCCATGAGTAAACAAAAGACATAACAACAGCCCTGGGAAATAGCCAGAATAAACAATGCCACGCAAAACATCAGTGAGGAGGAGGAGGAAGACAGACAACGGAAGAAAATAAGATTCGCCACGGCTAAGTGGGTATGCAAAACTAAAGCGCCTGAGGACTGCTGGGAAACATCGGTGAGATCCGGTTCGAACCAGATTACGAAGTGTCGTAACCGCCTCCAAGTTCGAAAGCATAGCAGGGCGGGCATTTTAAGCTCATTGCTTCATATGCAGAGTCAAAAGTCGACCACTTCGGTTCGAAAATGGAACGTGAGGATATATTATGTGTATGCCTTGATATTAATAGTCTATGTCCAGTAATCTAACGGTACATTATAATCGGAACTGTCACCAATTGAAAATGACATCTTTATGATTTTACAGAGGTTAGTGTAAATGAACTGAGACAACATTAATGTTAAACCTATGCAAGTGTTTGCATTACTTTACGACTGAGTACAGCATTGAATTCGTTCATACAAGTTATCTCCCAGTGTCGATCTTGAAGTAGAACAAATTTCTCATGAGAATTAGTTCTCGTTAAAAGAACTTTCTTTCGTTTTACTGTCATTTTTCCATTAGGCATTTTTCAGGGTAAGTTCTTCTTCACCCCCAAAAAGGTCCTTCAAATGTACTCAGAGCAGATCTGAAGTACCTTGTTCATCCCTATAAAATTATTATTATTATTATTATTATTATTATTATTATTATTATTATTATTATTATTATTATTTTACCAGAACACTGAGCCGATCATCAGCTTTCACAGGGCTGGCCCGAAGGATTTGCTTTAATTTATATATTTTTCTATATATTTCGTCGATTATATTACAAATTTTCAAGAACTTTATATTTCGGTTAGTTTCAAATGCTGAAGTTTCTGGCAAAATTTCACACGTCCCTGGGCAAGAAGACACCACTCGTTACGAATTCGCTACAAACGAGTCTCTAATATACCCAAGCGAGAGATCTTGTAAGGTCTCCCTAATCTTTAGTAGAGCAAGAAAAGAATACTGAATTTAGGCTAAAGGACATGAGCTGGGACCTATGAGGTCACTCAGCGCTGAAAACGCGAACTGACAGTGAAGAGGTTTGAAAGACGTAACAGGAGGAAAACCTCAAAGCAGTTGCACCATGAAACAATTGTTAGGAGATGGTAGATAGCAAGGTGGAATAGAGAAAATATGAACGGAAGTACAGTAAAAATAAATGAAAAGGGTTGCAGCTTGGGGCCGAAGGGACGCTACAAAGAACCTTAAGTAATACCTACAGCGCACCTCATGAGGTGCACTGGCGGCACTTCCCCTCTACGTAGGCCTGATCTTTAACGGCTGAATCAGTCCCACTCATTCTCAAATGGCAGAGGCTTTTCTGAAAGTTACACTGGATATGAATCCCTTTGCAATGACTGCATTTTGAAAGAAATCAAAGGAAAAACCACAGCTTGCCGTCTGTTGTCTTGTGAAATTGTGTGAATGACGAAATCGTTTTAATCTTGCGTCAACTACTGTCATTTTTTAAAACATTTTTATACGGAAGAATTATTCACTATTAGCTTCTTTGTTACATTATTTTCGTTAGGAATTATTAAACTGATGTGGGTTCCTGTAAGGAGTTGGATTCAACAAATATAAGTTTATTATTATTATTATTATTATTATTATTATTATTATTATTATTATTATTATTATTATTTACACATCATAGAACGACACACCTAATTGGATATAATTTTAATTTATTTTATCATGTCTCAAAAAAATAAGAATGCTAAAGAGTTAAAATCTAGACAAATAACAGCCGGATAATGTATATTAAAACAAAGATCAAAACTATAAAAAAAAAAACTTAAAAAATAAACACTGACGCAAAACAAACCTCCCTTTTAAAATAAGTAAAACAATAAAAATAAAAACTCTATTTCCAGACATTAAAAGCAAAATTGCTCTTCTCCACTTCCTCGACGTCTCTGAGAGCCAGACCACATTCGGCCACCCTCGATTTCTAGATTCATCTAGGAAAAGTGCATCCAGTGTTACGGAGACGGGTGGAAAGGGACCAAGTAGCCGCAGCAGCTGAAATATTCGGCTCCAGAAGCTCCGAATACAAGACTGAAAATATTTCGGCAAGAACATTCCCTTACTACTACTGTTGCTGGGAATACAAGACTGAAAATATTTCGGCAAGAACATCCCCCTCACTACTACTGTTGCAGCCTGCTACCACTACTGATATTTATGCTAGTGCTACTGCTACTAGGTCTGACTATTAATGATCATCATTATCAAAATAATAAGGAGCAAGGGTGAAAATATTTCAAAATATTTCGGCAAGAACATTCCCTTACTGATACCGCAGCCTGCTACCACTACTGATATTTATGCTAGTGCTACTGCTACTAGGTCTGACTGTTAATTATCATCATTATTAAAATGAATATTGCTTCTGGCTAATAATAATTATTATCATTATTATTAAAATGAATATAGCTTCTAGCTACTAATAATAATTATCATTATTATTAAAATAAGGCGACATCAACGAGGAAGAAATTGTGCTCAATTTACACAGTAAAGAGAGAGAGAGAGAGAGAGAGAGAGAGAGAGAGAGAGAGAGAGAGAGAGAGAGAGAGAGAGAGAGAGAGAGAATTCTCTCTTGGCCCAATTAAACGATAAAAACACACCTTTCGGGACCAAAGAAAAAAATAAAAACCAAAAATAAAAGAGGGAAATAATGAAAACAACTACTCGAATTACACGTTAGTGAAAAAGGAGACTAATTAAAGAACACAGCGAGGGAGACGCCCCTTGGGCGACGCCGTTAACAACGATGAGAATCAAGGACAAGCCAAGTAAATGTTAGCATTTTTAGTTTACTGTAAAAGAAAACTATTGTGTCGGCTTTGTCTGTCCGTCCGCACTTTATTCTGTCCGCACTTATTCTGTCCGCCCTCAGATCTTAAAAACCTACTGAGGCTAGAGGGCTGTAAATTGGTATGTTGATCATCCACCCTACAATCATCAAACATACCGAATTGCAGCCCTCTAGCCTCAGTAGTTTTTATTTTATTTAGGGTTGAAGTTAGCCACAATCGTGCTTCTGGCAACGATATAGGATAGACCACCATCGGGCCGTGGTTAAAGTTTCATGGCCCGTGGCTCATGCACCATTATACCGAGACCACCGAAAGATAGATCTATTTTCGGTGGCCTTGATTATACGCTATAGCGGCTGCACAGAAAACTTGATTGCGCTGAGGAAACTTCGGCGCATTTCTTACTTGTTTAATTCAAGGCGAACTATTTGACCATGGCGGTCCAAGATTGAGGTAAACTAATGAAGTAGAAATGGTCGTTTGGCGTAAGATCTGACCAAGTTAGATACCAAAGAGAACGTGGGAGACGAAGGGAAACCCGATGAGGACAATGTACAAAGAGGATGGTGATGAAAAATGTCTGAACTGGGAGAAAGTAAACTGTCCGAGGCGGATACCTGACTTCAGTTCATCGCGCACAATTTGGGTATCAAAGGGCATCATTTTTCCGTACACTAATCAAGTCAGGGTCATCCCCCACTAATCAGGTCAACTGTCCGCGAGTGTCTTGAACGAGTATTTTGAACAGCACTGAGGGTGAAGTCGCCAGTGCCTAGTAATGTCCGTCAGGTACTGTTGTTTTTGACAGCACTGAGGGGAAGTCACCTGTGCCTATAGTAATGCCCGTCGGGTACTGTCGTTGGAGTCGTGAACTCGAAAGTTAAACCTGATTAGATCAGTGCTTCGAGCCACTCTTTTCCAGAATGTGGTATTCCCTTCCTTCTTGTAGGTTTCCTGAATCCTATAATCTGCCGTTTTTTTAAAAAGGAAAGCTGCCATCGCTTGAAAAAGCCTATTAATACACCCTTCTTCCAGGACGAGCAACAGCCCGTCTCAGTCTCTTCAGAGAGAGAGAGAGAGAGAGAGAGAGAGAGAGAGAGCACAATACTCTGTGAGGCTTAAATACCTAAAAGAGTTGCATTACAATTCAGTGAGCGTCGTCAGAACCGACGACTCTGCCTCGAGATCAGCCGGGCAAAAATGAACGGAAAGAACTTCGTGTTATGCAAATCGGACATCGCCCGTAACCGAACCTTCTTCCTTAATGGATGCAAATCAGATTGGACTGCGCGAAAATCCAGACTCCGATTTCGCTATTTATTTAATTTCCAGCGTCGTCGCTGTTCGTTTAAACGATTCAGTAGCAAATGGAAGCTATGTTTTGATTAACCGAGGTATCATGACATAATGGTATTGTGAAATAATGGGATTTTTTTTATATCATTTTTATATTATTTTCATATTCCAGAACTGGAATTCTGAAATTTTATCTTCTGCGCTTTAGTTCTTATCTTCACTTTTCCTTCTTCTTCAAGTAATAACGTGAAGCAGAATCGTTCTGCCAATGTATTCATATCCTTCTAGAGATTATACTAAAATCCTTTTTCATAATAAGACATTTTTATATTTGCCTCTGGATTCCAGTATTTTGTGATGCTGCGTTATTTTTATGTCAAGTATGTCATGTATTAGTTAAAGACCTTTCTCTCTCTCTCTCTCTCTCTCTCTCTCTCTCTCTCTCTCTCTCTCCTCTCTCTCTCTCTCTCTCTCCTCTCTCTCTCTCTTTAAACAAGGAGTATTTCTCTTTCTCTCTCTTCTCAAGCACGGAGTATCTCTCTCTCTCTCTCTCTCTCTCTCTCTCTCTCTCTCTCTCTCTCTCTCTCTCCTCTCTCTCTCTCTCTCTCTCTTTTAAAGAAGAATTACCTTTCTCTCTTTCATTTTCTTAAACAAGGAGACTCTTTCTTTCTCTCTAATTCTTAAACAAGAAGTAGCTCTCTCTCTCTCTCTCTCTCTCTCTCTCTTTTCTTAAACAAGGAGTATCTCTCTCTCTCTCTCTCTCTCTCTCTCTCTCTCTCTCTCTCTCTCTCTTCTTAAACAAGGAGTCTCTCTCTCTCTCTCTCTCTCTCTCTCTCTCTCTCTCTCTCTCTCTCTCTCTCTATATATATATATATATATATATATATATATATATATATATCTACTTTTTCTCAAAGATATAGTCTCTCTCTCTCTCTCTCTCTCTCTCTCTCTATGTATGTGCGCCACACGCGGAATATCAATGAGGTCAAGCCATAACTAAGCAAAAGGGTGCGTCGAAACATCCCTAAGTTCCTGTTCGCAATTTATGTCTTCATTTGACAAAAGATTTTTCTTCGCCATAAACAAAAACTCCCCCCTTTTTAAAATAACAATAGAACAAGTCTCCCTCTTATTTCAGCTAATAAGTCACAACGGGGAGCTTCCTTCGTCGTCGAAAGAAGGGAAAGATGGATAACAAAACGATCACACAGGAGGAGGAGGAGGAGGAGGGGGAGGGGGAGGGGGGAGGGGGGAGGAGGAGGAGGAGGAGGAGGGAGGGCGAGTCCTATTATAGTGCCCTGGACTACTTGGGTCCAGGACGTTATTAGTTCTTCTCGGTATTTCTCCTTCGTCTGTGCTTGACGTGCTTAACCTTGGGAACTGTTGCCACAACCTCCTCCTCCTCCTCCTCCTCCTCCTCCTCCTCCTCCTCCTCCTCCTCCTCTTCTTCTTCTTCTTCTTCTTCTTCATTTGCTTCTTCTTCTTCTTCTTCCTCTTCTTCTTCTTTAGTTGCTTCTGCTTCTTCTTCTCCTTCATTTGCTTCTTCTTCTCCTTTCTTCATATTTGTTTCTGCTTCTTCTTCTTCTTCTTCATCTTCATTTGCCTCTTCTTCTTCTTCTTTAATTGCTTCTTTTTCTTATTTTTTCTTCATTTGCTTCTGCTTCTTCTTATCTTTCTTCTTCTTCATTTGCTCTCTGCTTCTTCTTCTTCTCCGTCTCCTTCTTCTTCTTCTTCATTTGCCTCTACTTATGCTTCTGCCTCTTCTTCTTCTTCTTCCCGTTTGGGATCGGTTATCACAGCCCCTCCCTTTAAGCATTCTTTGGCGTGTAATGTCATCTCTCGTTGTTTATCTTCTTTTTCTTTGGCATCTGTTGCCAAATCTTCTCTCCTCCTTGTTTGGGATATGTTATCATTTACTCGTCTTGTTCTCCTCCTTCGTGAGTTATTATTTTACTTTCCTTGTTCTCCTCCTTCGTAAGGTGTTATTACATCCACTTTATTGACTTTTTCCTTGACTTCTTTCTATTTCCTCTCAAAATGTTTTTCTCGTCATGCTGACGGAATGACTATTTCGCTACATCTTTCGTCGCATTAAAAAAACATTTCTCATGATAAGAAAGAGAGATAAACGAAGAAAGACGCAGATAAAAAAGGAAGCATCTTTTTTTTTATGGCTGCCCGAAGGCAACGGGGACGGGGGCGAGCAGAATACCCATGCAGTCCTCTCATGTAATAATAATGAGCGGAGGAGGAGGAGGAGGAGGAGGAGGAGGAGGAGGAGGAGGAGGGAGGAGGAGGAGGAGGAGGAGATGCCCCTGAAGACGGGCGGGGCTTGCAATCCGCCCGGGCAAGGACTCGGGCATGTCGCTCGCTGCTTGCCCTCCTCAACCATATCTCCCGTTGAGAGGAAGCCCAGCGTCGTACCCTTCCTTACGACTACCAGTCTGACGGCTTTCGTAGACCTCCTCCTGACTTACTCTGCCCCTGGGCACAGCTTTATGGGGTATGTTGCAAGTCGCTTTGTCAGGATGCCAGAACGTGGTGCTTTTTATTTTTTTTTTTAAATACGTCACTGAACACTTTTTTGGGGGAACTCCTTCTGACCCATTTTATTTTATTTATTTATTCATTTATTTGTTTATTTTTTCTAATAATACGACTATGACTTTCTCACTGATTGTTTGTGAACCACTTTCATTCACGCACCAGAGCCCCAGAGCCTGTTGCAATGGGAAATGGAATATAAAAATTTAGGCCAAAGGCAAAAAGCTGGGACTTACGAGGCCATTCAGCGCTGACGGGAAACTGAGAGTAAATAGGTCTTAAAGGAGTAACAGGAGGAAAACCTCGCAGCTGCACTATGAAACAATTGTTAGGAGAGGGTGAAAAGTAAGATGGAAGAAAGAGAACATGAACGGAGGTACAGCAAAAGGAATGAAAAGGGTTGCAGCTATGGGCCGAAGGGACGCCGCAAAGAACCTAAAGTAATACCTGCAGTGCACCGCGTGAGGCGCACCGGTGGCACTACCACCGCCTAGGGGACCACCGCATAAAGATGTAATTTCTCATTTTAACTTTGTCTTCACAGCAACAGGGACCAGATCTCATTTGCAGCGTAGTAATGGTTGCCATTTCTTCCATTACCCTAAAATCTACGAGTTTTTCCTTGCATTTTTTCGTCGATTTTAAAAGAGAATACCCCCTTGGAATGAAATTGGTGCAGCAGGCAATTACACGCCTTGATGGCACCCTTAATTACAGCTTAATTAAATGTCTTTATTGCAAAGTTACCGATACTCTGCATTAAGGAATTGCGTTTTCAACGGCGAACTGAACGTCTATGCAAAGTACGCAAGATGCATTTTTGGCTCAAAGGATTTCATTATTATTATTTCTTCTTTTTTTTTTTTTTTTTTTTTTGGTCTATCACAGTCATCCTATTCGACGGGGTGGTTTTTATAGTGCGGGGTAAGGGTTGCATCCTGCCTCCTTAGGAGTCCATCACTTTTCTCACTGTGTGCGCTGTTTCTGGTAGTACACTCTTCTGCATGAGTCCTGGAGCTACTTCGGCATCTAGTTTTTCCAGAATCCTTTTCAGGGATCTTGGGATCGTGCCTAGTGTTCCTATGATTATGGGTACAATTTCCACTGGCATATCCCATATCCTTCTTATTTAGATTTTCAGGTCTTGATACTTTTCAGTTTATTATTATTATTATTATTATTATTATTATTATTATTATTATTATTATTATTATTATTATTATTATTATTATTATTATTACCAATGACTCACAGAGAAAGCACACCAAAG
>JANJGK010000003.1:71725369-71790369 GCA_039081455.1 Macrobrachium rosenbergii | reverse complement strand
TTGAATTGGGTTTATGAGCCTCAGAGGCTCCCCCTCGGTAAAATCCCTACAGCATAAACCGTAAATTGTGCACCTAATTTGAAACCGTATATCGGAAACCATAGTAGATGTTGGATGTTAGTTCATTAACAGAAACCATACATCTGAAATCTCCAAAGCAGGAAACACACATCAGGAACATTTGTAGTAGAAACCATACATCTGGAATATCCTTAATAGAAACAGTTTCTGGGAAACCGGGTTTCCTACGTCCGTATTCCCCACCTGACAACATTCCACCTTTCAATGTACATCTAGGGTTTCCACTATAGGGATAAACTCCTCTCGTCTTTCTTATTTCGTTCGAACCTGGGCTAGATAACTAACTTTAATTTTAAGGTTTCGAATTATTTTACTACTTCTCCGTCCCCTGACTATCAGAATCGCCAACCTTTTCAATGGAAACCAGCATTTCCCGCATCCGTATTCCCCAACTGACAACATTCCACCTTCTAGGATGTGTGGGTTTAAGGTTCCCATCGAGTTAAACTCCTCTCTTCTTTCTTTGTCTTGGTTTACTCGGGCCTAAGCTAGATATGTACTTTATTCGGAAGTTTTAGAACAATTTTCCTGCTTCTTCATTCCCTGACTATAAGGATTACCAACACTTTTAAAAGCTGAGCGTATTTCTGAGGATAAAAAATTATTTCTGAAAGATATGAAAACATGAGACTATTTGCTCTTACTGAGATCAGAGAACGTCTCTTCTCTTAGCTTCAGTCAGAGACGAGTCAGAGGGCCTTTCGCCATGATTGATTAACTTTACGTTATCTGGCGTCATAACTACCAAGGATATCTCCCTTTACAAATGGTCACGATCCAGTTGTATAGACAGAACCATTTGTATCATTGGAAACTAGTTTTTTTTTTTTCTTTTCTTTTCCTTAATCATGGAGCCGTCTTGTGACAAGACAGGATGATCAACAAAGGATTTTTTAGTGGGAACACTTTCACTACAAGAAATGTATACTCGTATACAACGACTCGAAACAATTACCTTCAGTTATTCTGTAATGTTGTATAACTGTAAAAGTATTTACCTCAGTACTGTATGTAATACTGTAAATAATGGTTAAATCAAAATAAAAACAGTAAGTCGCAACCACAGAACTACAACAGGAACAACAACCTCCCCTTACAGTACGCCACTTGGGTTTATTTCAGACCTATACAGATTACTTTTTATGTACAGAGATTCATGAATCACAGACTCGAAGACATTAACAACTCCAGTTCAGATATCTTCTGAAAAGATGTATTTATTTACTCTAATGTGCTGTAATGTTAGGGAGTGAGATGATTACTGTTATTAAAGTAGTTTAACCAGACCACTAAGCTGACTTAATATAAGTTATGAAAATGACTGAGAAGGTAGGTGACTGGAGCCTGTCGGGTGAAAATGATTTAAGGATTGGTGAAGGCGTAGAAACGACTGAAGAAATATTTCAAATAATAATAATAATAATAATATAATAATAATAATAATACACCACACACAAACGCTATCTAATAAACGACGGCATAAATGCTATACAACAGACACTGCATAACGACAAGAACGATTCATAAAAGGTGATAAAGCTTTAGAAAACGATTACGCACATTACATTATATATATATATATATATATATATATATATATATATATATATATATATATATATATATATATATATATATATATATATATATATATATAATATATATATATATATATTATATATATAATTTTATATATATATATATATTATATAATTATATATATAATTATAATATATATATATATATATATATATATATATATATATATATATATATATATATATATATATATATATATATATATATATATATATATATATAAAGTCGAAAGGAAATGCTAGTAATTCTCAGCTGCTGAGAATCTATATTAACTCTCACGTACTGAAAATCATTTGCGGGTATGCACCACACATGACCTTTTTCTTAACTCAAATATAAGAAAGAGGTCTGAGGAAACGCTACATTTCCGAAGAGATGGACAATATGGAATATGCTTCTGACCAACAGTACTTACAGTCATCTCCCATTCTGGAAGCCCTTACTTTCTTCTGTGGTCCCGAAACTTCAGTGTTACATGTGGTTCCTCTCTAGCAGCATCTGTAAGGATAGAGCCCAGAGTATTCTAAATACTTTTTTAAGTCTTAAGAAAATATCGTAGCAAAAAAAGGCAAGACACACTCATATATGTATGTATGTATGTATATATATATATATATATATATAACTACAAATGGCTGTCCACTCCTTATTAGGTCCTCCCCCACCTGTCATGAGTCAACATGACAGAGGAGGCAATCGAGAACCCTCACAAACCCAATATGCTAATGAGAAACATTACTCTCTTCCCCGGCGTTCCTACGGAGTGAAGGGGAGCATCTCTACGTGTTATGCAAATCGAAGGGCAAAATACCGATTGGGTTGGCATACATGCAAATGAGGAGGGGTACGATGTAAGTACATTTTATTACTTATTCATTTATTTTGCAAACCATTTACAGAGAATGCTATTTAGCTTTTAAAGGGGTTTGGTGCATTTTTTTTCTATGATTTTTGTTTCATTTTTTTACAGTTACTTTTATGACGGTGAAAATGAGCCAGAAAGATAAACAAAGAGATTCAGAAAAGAAATGAGACGAAGGACAAGGATCTAAAGGTGGAACTGGGAGAAATTCCCTCAGTTGCACTGAGAAGTAATAGTTAGAGAGGCTGGGCAGCAAGACACAAGACAAGAAGGAATGGAGATACAGTAAAATGCTAAAAAGTTGTTGCAGCCAGGGCCCAAAAAGGACACTGCAAAATCTTTCTATTAACGCTTACAGTGCACCACGAGAGTTGCACTGACGACACAAACCCCTGGGAATTTTCATCTAAAAGAATGTAGCCTATGTGTTGGTACTTTTGATTAGCACCTGAAAACATTTCATTTTGCATCTAAACGAATGAATACGCGTGTTAGATTGGTTTTGCATGTGAAATACCGTAGGTATATGCTGGAACATTTAGTCTTCGTCTCATATTCTGCATCTGGGCGTAAAGAAAACTTAGCAAAATATGGCAACATATGCAAACTCCCTCCCAATGGGTGTGTACCCATGAAGTGTAGATTTTAACTTTTCTTCTGATCAAATTTCTTTTAAAATCAACGGGAAAAACTAATATAAAAAGTTCAAAATAAAGTGGAACCGTCTGTCAATCAGCTTCAAAGCCCGGCGAATCCGTCGCCAGTTAAGTTCACGACTGAAGAACTTGCGCGTCAATACGTCTTCACAACAGAACTTGTACATCATTATGTAGGCTATGTCCATTTCGTTACCGGTTTATATCTGTATTTACTGTCGTTTCCATTCACAAGTGATTTATTAAAGAATATGATACAGAATTTAGGCATGGGTCAAGTACTGGGACCTATGAGGTCATTCAGCGCTGAAAGTGAAATTGACAATAAAAAGGTTTGAAAGGTGTAACAGGAGGAAGACCTCGCAGTTGCACCCTGAATCAATTGTTAGAAGCGGGTGGAAATTAAGGTGGAATTAAGAGAATATGAATAAAGGTACTGTAAAAGGAATGAAAGGGACGCTGCAAAGAACCTCAAGTAAATGCCTACAGTGCACTGCATGAGGTGCACTGACGGCACTACCTCCTTACGGAGGGTAATTTATTAACCTTTGAGTTATGCTTTATAGTGGACACATAATAATAATAATAATAATAATAATAATAATAATAATAATAATAATAATAATAATAATAATAATAATAATTCAAGCAAGCATTGTTTGCTGAAGGGTACACGTTTAAAAAAAAAGGCATCTCTAGCAACCGGTTCCAAGCCTCTACAGAAGATCAGCACGACAACTCAGGGCTCAGGAGATTCGAATGAATAAAAGTGAATTTGTTTTCTCCTCAATCTAACCGGTTTCTCAAGGGTCTGACGCTGTCGTCTATAAAGTTTAACCTACGTCCTCTTGTGTTTTACGTAACTCATGACCACGGCCGGGTCTGTTTTTACAACTGCAACTACAGTGATACTGTAATAAAATGTTCATACCAACAATAAGGTTCTTTTACATTAAAACTTGTATATAAACATCTCGCTATTTCCAAATAAAACTGGAGAACATCTTGGTTTCCTTAGAATTTTCAAAAGCACGTCTCAAAAAAAAGAGCAGTTTTTTTAATAAATGTCACAACCGCGATCTCAATTTGTGCTGAAAAACAAATTTAATCTTCAGCGACTTGGAGAAAACTCTACGGAAATTACACACATGAATCAACAAAAGCTACTGTGAATCATTTACGAGGGAGGGAAACAGGACATAACAGCATTAGATCTGAGAGCTCTTTTTTCAGGTAATATTTTTCCCGCCATAAAAGGCATAAAAACCATAAGCAGCTCACTTTTACTGTTTACATAATCCTTTTTTACCGGAGGGAAGAAAAAATACCAAAAGGATACAACAAAATCCTTTCATATGCCATCATCCAAGCTATAATTAAGACTGGAAACAAATTATTTGGCAGACATTCAACTTTAAACATATCAGAACTCAAACATCGGCAGCCGGTTAAACTGCAATATAACTAAACAGTAAAAATAAGCTCTTGTATTATCCTCATTCTGTACCTGTAACGACATCCGATGAAATTTCTTCTAATGTAAATAAATCACAAAACTCTACGGGATTTCATCGCCCCATTTAGTCTAATCTGACCTTCATGCAGTGGTATCAAGAATGAAGATGATAATAAAAATTTAGTACTTACACTAACCAAACATTTCTAAATTAAGGGATGGATGGATGAAATTTACGGCCAACGTCCAAGCACTGGGACAAAGGAGGTCAATCAGGGGAGTAAATTTCATGGTCAACTGCGCCTACAACAGAAAGCGCCCGTACATATACAGTATCTGTTCCCTCGTGTCATCAAACATTTCGTAATCTATACTGTGACTTCATTTAATTGAGAACGAGTTTATATCACCCATGGGACTTTCATTCTAACATGGTAACTGAGCCATTTCCCAAATAGTGCACACAGGTTTATGCAATGGCACCCTACGCAGTTAAGCAGGAAACAGAGGCTAATTAATAGAATAGAATATAGAATTCACGCCAGAGGCCAGGCTCTGTGACTTATGAAGTCATTCAAAGCTGAAACAGAAATTGACACTAAAAAGGCTTGAAAGGTGTAACTGGAGGAAACCCTCGCAATTGCACTACGAAACAACGATTTGTCTTGGCACACTAAGCAGCTAACCAGGGAACAGAGACTATCTAAACATTGTATTGCTTAAACTCTTACTATTTGGGTACACTTGAATGGCTTTAAACGAGCACTTACAAGTGATTTTAAATAGATCTGATGACAAAATTCCAGGAGTCATGGTTTGAGTGCACTGGGATAGCATTACATATGAGGAAGTACCCAATTGAAGAGATGCCCAGGTCTCGAAAGCTTAAAATGGCTTGTGACGAGAGGGGAAAAGGTGCTGTGTCAGAAAATTAGATATGGAAAGCACAGAATGAAGACCAGCAGGATGGCCCTTAAAATCGTTAACGAGATGGCACAAACGAAGGCCCAGACCCAAGGGGCATTCAGGTCCAAAGTGTTCAAGACTAGAGTGGAGAGAACTCAACCATATCTAACCACAGTCAGAGACAATCCAGAGTAATAAGACTAACGGTGATGGCAAAGAATGGCTTCATCGTAAGCGTTAACTGTACTAGCTGTCACAACTCAAAAGCACTAATTAAAGTTATTCTTGTGTAATAATGAATCAAGTAAGGACCATGATCATTTTTTCTGTAACCAAGCAGAGGGAACTCTATGACAATACAACTCCTTTTGAATGTCTAACATAACCTAATAAATCTGAAAACATGCATGGTTACTTGAGTAAGACAATTCTTTTATTGAAACCAAAAACGCCCTGACACAGGGGTTTGTCGTCTTAATTCATTACTGTTGTATTTGACTCTCGTGAGCCTAAAAAAAAAAATCATGCAATGCTTATGACAATGAAAAGAGGCAGTTGGAGTGGTTGGACAGCAAGATAAAAGAGAACCAGAAAATAAATGACAATGTACAAACATCTACAAACAGAACTGAAAGAAAACTCCATAGTTGCAAACACCCTTCAATAATGCCTATATAGTGCACCACATGAAGTACACTGAGAGCACTATTCCCCTTCAGGTCAGACCTCCAGAACATTACCTGCAAAGTTCACTGTAACTGCTATGGTGCAACTTTCATGTCCAAAACCCTTTCCTCATAGTCTATACTGAGATGACTCGGGTACAGTGCATTTTATATAGTTAAATAACAGTACACCGAAATAAAATTCTTTCTTAAAAGGTATTTTTTACTGTATCCTTGGCTTGCATTTTATACACACAACCACTTTTATTACATGTGGCTTTCTTTGAATAGTTTTAAGATATAAGGCCCTGGTCCAAATCTCACTGTAAATTAATGACACACATAATACTAGGTACAAACAGTCCTCTGTCTAAAGGATCCCAAATATATAAATGATAAAAAGGGGACCTTTAAAATAAAGAAAATGAGACAGACAACTAGCAACACAGAGCCCTCTGCATAAAAGACTCAGGTTGTACAGTTGGATGAATGGGAAGTAACTGATGGTAGTTCCTTACACAGGGGCTGGAGACATCACAAGAAATACAGAAAAGTACAGTGTACTGAGCTATATGAAGACAAGGGAACCGACCTTGTCTTCGTATAGCTCAGTACACTGTACTTTTCAGTATTTCTTGCAATGTCTTTTATTATGTTGCCTATCTCCAGCCCCTGTGTAAGGAACTACCATCAGTTACTTCCCATTCATCCAACTGTACAACCTGAGTCTTTTATGCAGAGGGCTCTGTGTTGCTAGATGTCTGTCTCATTTTCTTTATTTTAAAGGTCCCCTTTTTATCATTTATGTATTTGGGATCCTTTATACAGAGGACTGTTTGTACCTAGTATTATGTGTGTCATTAATTTACAGTGAGATTTGGACCAGGGCTTTACATCTTACAATTATTCAAAGACAGCCACATGTAATAAAAGTGGTTATGTGTATAAGATGAACTACTGAAAAACCAAGTAATAAAGAAATAAAACACTGAGTACAAAACTGCACAAATAGGATCTTCAGATACAGATTGATGTAAATGTGCGATATATATTACATGTTCAGCAACACAGAAGTTCAAAAAGCTTATGAGAAAGGGTGCTTTGATAAAAAATAGCATTACAAATATACTAAACGAGGTTTACAGCACTACCTCCTCATGGCAATGGTTGTTTTATGAGGAGATAAATTTTTCACATTCCATTTTATGAAAATGAATCATGGATGTGACCTTTCCTCCCTCACTGAAGTTAAAGGTTTCTGTTTTTCAGCATATCAACCATCTGTTGTATTTTACTGTATTATACAAGTTAGTCGACTTGGGTACACTCTGTGAACAGAATTTATTCTTCTTAAATCTTCCATATTAATTCCTAAACCAAGTCACCTGCACCATCAATGGTTTTAGCAAAAGGAAGAATATTCAAACTTATATTACTTGTCTAACCACACTAATCTTGACATTTCCTGACAAACAGCAGGTATTGCTTACAAAAAAATATTCTTCAGATAATGAACCTTTATCAGCAATATACTTATGTATATGTAATGCACGCAAAAGTTGTAACCATTGGTTTATCTATTCAAAATCTTGGATGATAAATCAAGATCATCCAACTACAAACAATGTCACTCAACGCAAGCACAAACCAAGAGGATTTCCTGGAAATGCTAAACTTTACATTTACATAACTCAAACAGCTTTCACAACAACACTGTATTCATTAGTAATAAGCAGACTGAATTAAGAAAATGTATCCTGAAGTCTTGTAAAACTTAAAACATATTCCATACTGAAATCCACAGACTCCCCTTGGGCAGGAATACACAACTTTAAGTCTATTAACTTTAACCCATTTCTGTCAGTCTCCTGTTATCTGTCAAACTTTTCCTTTGTCATCTAGAACTAATACTCTTGGTCAGTCTACAACTACTTGACAAAATAACTCCCTAATACCTCTCTACATTCCCAGCGACTAAAAAAAATTAAAAAATCAAATGTACCTGAACTGCTGCTGAACACAGCTAACCTGTTTCCTTTTGAAATTCCCTCATCTCAGGATGCTTCCTCTATTCAGATCACCTAAATGAAGAAAAAAGCTTGTTAAAGGATAAACCTATGACAGAATACCATTGACTAAGAATGCTCAGTCTACCAAAACAAAGGTTACAAGAAACACATTATATTTCTTGTTTTTGTTACTGTTAACTATATTTCTTGTTTTCTTAATGAAGTTAACATTAACTGACCAGTGAATCAAAGTTCTTGGCTCTCACATACCGCTAACCATGATTCCTATGCTGGACCTAAATAAAATTATCAAACTCAGCTGAAGTTACTACTGTAGTTTAAACAGAACACACAGTTATCAAAAATTTGGTTCCCTTATGACAATTGTCAAAATACAAGAAAACTGAGTACAGTCTGGTAGTAGCACCTTACCGAAACAGACACTTTGGGAGACTTGCTCTCCAGTCAGTAACAAAGCTTAATTAACAAAGACCCTGCATTACAGCTTGGACTAGGATATGTTCTATACATGTACACTACTATACATCTTACAAATAACAGGAGTTCCACATAGTTCCTAATATAAAACTCCCTGTACTTTACATTCAACATTCCACCTAAAATGGAGACACAGAAAAAGACAGTCATTATAAGGGTAGCTTATAAGTAAAAGTCTGTTAGGGTGAGGTGTTATTATTTGAACAGTATTAACTTGATAAAACTACAGTCACATATTTCTACTGTACGCTCATAGGGCTCATAAAAATGATCTCTTTGTAAACGAGAGAAGCAAAGTTAAAGTTTCACAGCTTGCAGAGAGAAGAAACCAAAATGAGTAGCTGAAAATATTACAATGAAGAGCAGCTGGGATTGAAAGGGTGCTAGAGTGAACCTCTAGTACCCAACCAAGGAACTTGATGCTAAGGGCCTCAATATCACCCCATGGATTTCTCAGTAGCATTGCATGTTCTGTGGTCAATTTGGTTAGTTTTTCATGTATTACACCATATTCCTCTTTGAGTTATATTTTCATTTTATGAGTACATACTATATACAATTGAAGGTTATTTGAGTAATATTCCATATACCTTTGCCCTGCTCCATGTATTCTGGTGGGGATATTACCCGAAATATGCCTTCTGCAGAGCACTGAAAGCAGAACAAAAGGATCGGAGCAATCGCCACCTGAACCTGCAGCCTTGCCTTATGTGCTTGTCATCTACTCTTTTGGTATCTTCCCTCAAAAACGTTCAACTTCTATCTCTCGTACAAATGTTCACTACACATATTAAAAACAATCTTTTGGGCAAGTTCTATAATTCAGAAGAAGTGACTTAGAAGTCTAGTTATACTACTTTGTGATTATATTAAACATAATTCGTATAAACTATAATGCAATGACATTAAACATTTTCTGTGTGGGCTGATTAAACTACAAAATATTATAGTAATAATACTAATACAAAAGATGACTCAACTATGGGAAGAATACAAAATAATGGTGATAAATTAAAACTTTATATTTTATATATAAAAATGGAATAAATGAAATCACATACAACTCAATAACAGCTCCTTTAATGAAAAATCATCAGCATTTTAAGAAATATAGTACAATCAAAAATAAAGTCAAGCACCTGTTATAAAACCAATGTCATAATCACTAAAGAGAAAAGGCCGTTCAACAGATGAAATTTATATTCTGATCCAAGCGATGGGGACAACCTCAGGAACTGCTACTGGGCGATTTTCATCACTGAGGGCAATGCTCTCACTCTTCACCTATAATACAAAAATAACAGCATGAAAACATGAACAACTTGCATACACAGTATTGAATCCATCTACTGTACGTCTCTTGCCACACAAACATTTATGATTGCACACATTATATACAATGTAAATCTAGAATTGTACTTGGGAAATGTACTTAAAACCCAATTTAAAATATTTACTTTAATCTGAAATTAATTCCAGTTTAACATCGGGACTACACAATGGATTTCCAAAACGATTCTTCAAAACATCATAAGTTAATATTTCTACCTTTAAAAGTTAAACTTAGTCAATGATTTAAATTTAAATTTATATAGGCAATTTTCTAAACCACAACAATTTAAGACTAAGACATGAATTTTTACAGATACAAACTGATTTACCAGGAGTTGCTTTAGAAATAGGGGAGAAAAACCAAAACAGGAAGAATACATACTACGAAAGAAAATACTGTACAATCAACTACAAAGAAGTATGGCCAACAACATTAAATCAAGACCAAAAGGAGATATCTTGTTAACTATCCACTCACCTGACTTTCCTATCTTTATCATTATTTATGGGAGTCAATTTCATGATGAAACCAGAAAGATTGCATGATAGCAGAGGGATTATTTTGTTATACAATTTAATAAAATATAAAATAATCAGTCAATCACAAATCAAGTTAAAATTTTTAAAAGAATACTGAACATTATCAAATATAATATGCTTATTTGTTGACAAATGATGATACTCCCCATTGTATCACAATTTTCATCAGACTGTTTCAAACTCTTGTGTAAGACTTCCATTAACTGGTATAAGTTGCCAAAATTATTTCATAAATTCTATAATGGGAAAATATTACTTTTGGAATATCAGCAAAGTTAACTACCTGGTCAACAAACTTTGCTTCCCTAAAACTATGATTTTAAAACACAGAAACTGCTGCTTTACATAAGACTGAGACAACCTGCCTTGGTTGACAGTGTATCTTTCATACCGAAGTAACATTAAGCAATCAGTAGTACTAAAGAAAGCAACCAAGAGGGGAGACATCACACACAGCAATTCTATGTAAGGGACGATAATTCAGCCAGAATACAATCGACTACCAATACAGTAAACATATTCACATATAAAGGCAGTTTAGCCAAAAGAAAAAATTCTCAACTTAAAAAGCTGGCCCACAAGTTGCTCTATAAAACCAAACTCTTACAGCAATTTGAAAAAACTGAAAAAGTTGAACATTAATTCTGATGTAACTTCCTTTTCTAACTATCCAGATTGAAATAAAAATGGGAGCTTGTTTTGCACTGCATTTCACTTACAATTACATATAGAATAGAACAGAATACAGAATTTAGGCCAAAGGCCAAGCACTAGGACCTATTAAGTCATTCAGTGCTGAAATGGAAATTTACAGTAAAAAGGTTTGAAAGGTGTAACAGAAGGAAAACCTCCCAGTTATGCATGAATCAATTGTTAGGAGAGTGTGGAAAGTACGATGGAAGAAAGGGAAACTGAACGGAGGTACAGTAAAAGGAACGAAAAGGGTTGCAGCTTAAGGGCCGAAGGGATGCTGCAACGAACCTTAAGCAACGCCTACAGTGCACTGTGTGAGGTGCACTGACGGCACTAACCCTCTATGGAAACAATTACATATAGGAATTGGCATTCGGCCATCACAGAACTGTACTAACCATATGTCCAGTTACCACTGCAAGGATTATTATTTTAGTCCTATTTTGTGACACTAATTTAGGAAGACAAAATTTTCAATTAAGTGAAAACTGGAAGACAAAGGTAAAGACACTGGATATTTACGTGGAAAAATGCCAGAGTACATGAATGACCTTCAGTCTATGCTTCCTACAGTCTATTCCTAACTGGCAATAATTCAATTCCACACATTTCCACTTTTACTTAAACCTACTGTTAGCACTTTATCTCAAGTAGATTTTTCTTGCCCATTTTTAATATTACTTAATGTACATTTAAACTTCAGCTTTCTTCTCCATCCTCAGTGGGACCGAATTTCAAGCAATTCATTTGATCACAAAGCAGCTCTTGCCCTGCTTTCATCACCCCTCTTTTCACCAGTCTGTTTTCCTCCTCTTATTGGACCGATTCATAAAAACACACTGGTCACCTTTTCCCTCTTTTACTCCGCAGGTATTGGGCATCCCCAGACTACAATTCATGACTTCATTCCTTCTACTATCAAGCTTTGGAAATCTATTCCTGCCTTCCTTTTCCCTAATTCTAAACCTTTCATCCTTTGATAGGCAGGTCTATAATGCCTTCAGGTTAAGCCCCGCAATTTTTCCTTTTTCCTTTTTTCCACAGGACTCATCACATAGCAAAGCATTTTACTGTCCTTTTCACACACTATGGGCACCTATGCACCACTAGCCTACACCTCTGAATACCTGATCTTCCACCAGGATACAGCAATCTAGAGTAAAGCTGATTTCTTCAACTGCATTAACCTCTGTACTGAGTGCTGATGTGCTAAGGCACTAATTGCCACCATGAGAAACTAACAACCCTCTTGCTGGCCAATCAATGATTAGCAGAGTAACAATTTTATTGTGACAAAAGAAGGATCCACCCAACAGTCAGACCAAAGGGATACCACATTATCAAAAAAGCAGGCAATCCATCAGTACATAGATTACACACAAAAAATTTAAAGCAAATTCCAATAGGAAGTATAACATCCATGTCAGGAGACTCCTTAATATATTACTTCTGTATGAACTGCCAATGAACACCAGAGTAAGACCTTAGTCTTATATGAAGCAGCAGGTCGAGTTTGCTCGGGAAGTCGGTTTTCATGCCTTCAAGATACGCAGCCCAAACAACTCAAATATCAGTGTGTTATGCCTACAGAAACTTCACCATTTAATGTTCTTTTGCTGATAGACAATGATAGGTTTTTGATTTTTGAACATTATTTACAATTTCAACATTGAAATAGTCAGTTCTAGCCAGTGCTCAGCTTCTTTTACCAGTGATTTCTTAACTCTACAAAATTAGTCTGAGCAAAACTGTTTGCTTCAATAAAACTTCTGGGGATTACATTCTATGGCTCATAATAAACATACTTTTCAGCATATGACACCATATGCTGTACAGCTGCACAAAAAGGTATGCATATTAAAAGGGTGGGAGAAGTTTTTTGATTCTAGAATTGAAAATATGAAAATTTAAAATTGAAAATATGAAAATTTTTACCAATATATAACAGAGAGCAAATCATACCCTAAAACTGATCAAATTTCATGTACAAACTTATAAATAGAAGATGATATAAAGATTAGTAAACTTCATGCAATCATCCAAAAATACAATATTAGTAAGTTAAAAATATTACTTCTTTGTTTGCTACAATGGATTGGAACAATAGCTTAAGTAACAGATGAACAGATGCTCAAACAAAACACAATTGTGAGCTCAAGGAAAAGTTTCAGAAATACCTTAATGTCACTTAAAAATAATGTTAAGACTGAATACACAAGACAAGGATATTAGTAGATCAGCTAAGCAGAAAACTTGTTAACCCTACAATCTTGTTCTTGTCTTCAATTTTACAGCCTCTGGTAGAGTTAAGGACACCCTTCTATTACATTTTAATCATGCAAAGCAGACTGCAAGGTATAAATGGAAATGACAGTTAAATAATTTTATACAAAATACTGTACAGTGCTACACCTATCATGACTTTGCTCGTATATGGTTTTAAGACTAGAAATATAAGTCATTTACCATCAGGACCTAATTAATGAAGAATCCAGACACTGTTCCATCAGACTAAGCTACTACCTTCTCTGAGAGATAATAACCTCCCAGAAGGTCAAGCAAGAAATATGACTGACTAATTATCTTGGGCTTATGCCAGTGTGGCACTGGAGGGATGTGCATTTACCTCTCTATCAGAATGACGGACTGCAAAGCCTCTAACCTTTACCTTTTACTCATAACTTTCCCTTTTCTCTTTGCTGTCACAGTCAAGCAATGATCTTCCTATATATTAGTGAAAATCATACTAAACTTTCCTAAGTATCAACACAAAGTCAAATCTAACCAAAGTATCATCTACTTCACTCCTACAATAACAAGAGCCTTTCATTTGGATAAAAGTCCCTGTTTTACATAAAATCTGAGACAATATTTGTTAACCTGTTACATTTACAAGGGAATAAGTAATGTCAAGTCTAATGATGAACTGACTCATAAGGGGCACATTCTAGAACGTAGTATAAAGTATTTCCTTCCCTCTTTCACATAAGTACACCCCTTAAGAGAGAGACTGGGATGTTCAAAACAGTACACAAACGAATTGCATTTTCAAAGAATGACATCCCCTATGAACATCAAACCTAGAAACAAAGTATGGCCCTTGAAACTGAAAGAAAACTCCTAGCAAGATACCGATTTAAAGTTCCAGTTACCATTTTCAAGGGCCCTCTACAGTTCCTATTCACAAAATCCTTGGGTACAAATGTCTTCACATCATGTACACAATCAACTCTTTGGGACAAGCTCACGCTGTGCATCCATTACAATATTTTCTGGAAGAATCAGAAACTTGTCCAAAATCACGAGGGGGTTTCAATAAAACTACTGGTTTAGGGGATGATTCCAAAACAAGATTCATCAAGTACATATATTTTCTACAAATTGTAACAGGAAAAGACAAGTTGCAAGAGGCTATTGCAAGCTACAAATTTTCAACAAAAGATATGAAACCTAACTGCAAGAACATACACTTCTACTGAACAAATGATATCAAGTGGGAAACATCTTTACCCATCTACAATTTCCATTTACTTCAAATTCAAGAACAACCTTAAGACAGCTAATCCCCAATATTTAAGGCGAGCATACTGTAAGCAGAGAACAGGAACCAGCCTTTAAACTTACATAGCTAAAACTCTTATAAAAATAAGCGTTTTCTTTCAAGAAGCTTGCTTACCCTCACCGTCCCCTTGCTTCTCGTTCTCTTCATCCTCAGATTCAAAGGTGTTATCTGGGATGTCATAAAGACGAATCATTGCCTGTTTGGAAAAATTCAATTAGAAAAAAATTGCTGAAAACTATTATTTACTTAGAAAAGTAATATTTTCATACTGAACGCTGTAATTACAGGCCATATGCAAATGCCTAAGTAATTAAACATATCACTTTCAATGGCTAACAATATTACCAATATACATAGCCAATACTTTGCAACAAAGAAAATAACATAGGAATTACAAAAATGAAAAGGGGCTTTCACATAAATTTACCATCTAGAAAAAAAAATATTTTTACATTAATAGTCTAATAAAACAAAAGTGTTATTTCCTGTGGTTTTTTGTTAATGAAGGAAATACAAAATGCCTACTCAATCTGTCTTCGTTGTCAAGTCAAACAAAAACAGTAAAAAATCAATCTTGACAAATTCTCCACACAAAAAAAATTTCATCAATCCCCTCCTTTTCTCTAATACTTTCTTTCAATCTCAATGCTCCTTTACTTTCCATCCTTACATCATCTACAACATAACCCCTTTATTGCCACCACTACTGGTACAAAAATTGAGGTTGAAATTACTATAAATCATTATTAAAACTCACCTTGTTTGGGTCTTTCATGATTAGGTACTTGCCATCTGGAAGCTTCATACAAATGTCTATGATGCATCTCAATATTCCCCAAGCATTATCCATGCTTAGGTTAATCTGGTTGGCAAACTCCATTGGTTTAAACTGTTGAGTTCCAAGAATCATGTGCTTTGTGGAATCACGGACATTCATACGAGACACATAGCTAGAAAAGATAGAATAAAAAATTATGCAGTCTTCATATAATTACTTACATTGAGTCCTGACTTCTGTCTTCTTTGTTGCAGAAAAAAATAATTTTTTATTCCTCTCCAATATATATAGAAATGTCCCTTTACATAACTTTACTATTAATCTGAATCTCCAGGAATTTACCGATAAAGGTACAAATAGCTTACACTCATGGTTATTTCAGGCAACAATGTTATGAGATTATAAAGAAAATTTTTTTCAACCACTGAACTCAGTAATCCTCGTATCATTTTATCACAAGAGTAGCACAATGAAAACAAGAAAAGCGTAAATGGAATAAGCTTAACAATATGACAAGCATTACTCAAAAATAAACCTGTTAGATGAAAATCCTTGAAAGACTAATGGTATAAGTAAAGCTTTAAGTTGAACAACTGCATTTAAAACATAACTACGACACAAATACAAGCCTACATAGGGCATAAGGCTCTTTATTATTATTGTGTTGTAATGAAAAAAAAAAAAAATTATTATTGTTGTAATGAAAAAAAAAAAAAAAAAAAAAAAAAAAAAAAAAAAAAAAAAACTTACCCAAATTTAATTTGGTCAGAACCAGCCAAAATAGCCTGTACAGTCCACTTTGCTAGCTTACAAGCATTGTTTTTCAGTTCATTGGCCAAAACAGCACCCCTCTGTGTGTCTAGCTTCTGACGCCAGTCAACTCCTCCAGAGTACTTTGAATCCCATTCATTAAGTGCCTAAAATAAAATAAATCCTGTCTTGTGACCTTTAAAAATTTTACCAAAAACAATACATTAATATAATTCTGCACCTACAGCCCAGTCATGCGTATCAAACAATGTGTTTAATAATATAATAATTTAACAATGAATTACATGCAAGATGTACAACAGACGTCTTCCTTTTACTCTTTTCCTCAGTTAGCCATTAATTCTTCTACTGATCCAATTTAAAGCTTTCATTAAAAAATGAACCCTTAGGGATGATGAGCCTAAAGAGTGGCTATTTACTGGTGGTCTAGTTAACCTACTTTATAAAAATAGCATGTTCACAAGTTTACACTTTCATTTATGTGAAGGAGAATCAGTTGACTGAATGGCTAATAGAAAACATTTCATATCGGGCAAATGGGAAGAAAGATTATTTACTCATTACTCACTGAAAACAAGGTGGATCAAGTGAGACTACAGTACATTTATGTCATAATCATATTTTTCTATAATGTCTTGTACTTCACAATTAAGAAACTAAAATTTACATGAGCTAATTCTAATTTCTGCCATCTCTACATTATACAGAAGAAAAATATATCAAGGAAAGATCTTTGAATACATATAAACTATAACTGTCACCAGTCTCACATAGCAAAGAAAATTTTACATTTGAAATTGACATAACATTCTTAACATGCATTTATGTGTGTATTCATTGACAAAGAGTGATCTATTAATACAAGAGACAATGGGATGGGCAATCCAAAAGCCTCATAAACACAGACCTGAAGAAAATAACAGGAAGAGGGAAAAGAAGGAAAATGGAGTGGAGTTTAATTCCAAAAAGGAAGCCCTGTATCTCCAAGGATCTCCAAGGGGAAGTGGAAAGAGGATTACCAACTTTCACAGAGTAATTGTCACAAGAGAGGGGCCGATTAAAAAATAACAAAATACAAACCTTGATATTAATGAAGTGAATTTCATTGTTTGGAGCGGACTGGACAGAGTCGTGCTCTGTGCGGGCAACAAGGTGGATGTCATTGCCCAGAGACCACTTACGGTACCGATAACCAACAGGGGCTACTTCATCATCTTCATCCTCATCCAAGAATGGATTTTCATTCTCAAACTTGTAACGGTTACCATCCTGAAAATACAGGATACCAGTCAAGTTACCATCAAACAAAAACAAAAGACAAATAAGAGGTAAATACTGTATGGTACATTGGATAAACTGGATAAACCTAGTCGATATCTGATCGGAGGTAAACTATTTCACAGAGCTATCAAACTTTACCCAAATTCCAACATAATGCCCAAATCTCAATCTTTGTACTATATTTCTAATATAGTGTAACACATCAAATCCTACTTTCTTGAGAATGAATGGTTGTCATTTTGTTAAAGTATTATAGCTCAGGAAACTAAATTTAAACAGAAAACTAATTAAAGCCCAACCTGTTAGTATTTATAAAAAATATTCAAACCATCTGAGTCACTCTCAAACAGTGAAGCTTTTCATTCACTCCTGGTAAGAATTTATTTCAAATTGAAGAATTATCAACAAAATTTCATGTCCTGCTCATCACTAGCAAAAGTTTGTCATAATCAATACACAACACAGAACATAACATGGACCCTAAACACACCATTACCTTTTTATCTGAGGCCTTTTACTTCACTAGTATATTTAAAAAACACGCTTGCCTAGCATATTTTTTTCTTTCAGTGCTAGCTGTCTCTTTCTAATCCTAATTCATAATGTGCATTTATGAGCATATGATCCTAATCTAAGTAAGCATGTGCTATAAAAAATAATCTTACAAAACAGAAATAAGTTACTGTGAATATGAATGTAAAAAATTACTATAAGGAACAGAATATTGTACATTATGTGTAAGACATACATTTTTCAAAACTTGCTGAGAGAAATTATGGTTGATGAATGTAGCTTCAAGGGAGAGATTCCTAGGAGAGTTGAGAGAGTTGCCCTCTTCTTGAGGTGGTTCACTCGATGTCTCACTAACTGTCAATAAATCTGCATGAAAAGAGAACAAAACAACTGAGTAACCTAGGCATAAACAAAAACCATGCATGGTAAGGCAAACATGTCTAAGTATGGAGTATTTTCAAACAGTCTGAAAACAAAATTTCTAAGAGTAAAAATAAGAAAAAATGGCTATTTACTATCTAAATTATGAAAATTCTGTTTTCACTGACTGTTTCAATCCCTGTATGTTCTGGGGTGGGTTAGGTCCCACTCCTATTCTGTATTGTGTGGTCTGGGGTGGATACAAGAATCAAGTTGGCCATAATTTGCATCTACAACTGAACATTTCTGATTCTACATGGAATACATTTGTCAATCAAACAAGCAAAAGCTACTACCAGTATGTTAGTTACTACAAAGTGAACTGGCATACTTTAAACTTAACATGAGAACATTTTTGTCACACTAATAAATCAGTGAGTTCATCATTACTGCAAACTTCCCTGTAGTAAAATATACAAGACTATTTAGTTCTAGTTGTTTAAAATGCCATCAAGACCAATCCTTTTAGTCTGAATGTTTCAATTTAAATGTAACCTCTTCCATCAAATACAAAGTAAATTTCTGAAAATTCGAAAAGAAGATCTCTTAATTATGAAAAAGCTACAAACCCTTCACTTGTGTGGGTATTATACAGTGTTCATAACAATCCTATTTACTTGACTGTAAAATGCATACACCTTTTATAACAATCCTATTTACTTGACTGTAAAATGTGTACACCCAAGTATTAAAAGTTTGTACACCACTTGTCATGGTCAGAATAATTTATGCACAGTGCAGTACAAATCTTGAATGAAAGGATTTGTAATTATACTAAGAGTTCAAAAGCAAATACTGTTCAAGCCTAAAAGTAATTACTTTCCCATGCAATTTAAAACCACCAAAATGAAAAACACCTTCTTACCAAATTCAGAATCATCTCTCTTATCAAAGAACAGTTTTCCAGCAATTTTCTGGACAACGACATCCCATGAATTGCTTGACCTGGTGCAGCACATGATGGTGGACAGAATGGCATCAGTAGCATACACATTACTTCCATCACTCTTGGTCAGCTGTTAATGACAAAATGTATTAGATGTATCTATCCTCTTAGTAATTCCAAAGGATAAAGCTCAGGTTACTGGACAGGGAAAATATTTCTAAGGAAGTAAAAAATAACTGTACTGTATTAAATGTTTTGACAGTACTGTAATGGCACCTACAATTTTCATTGGTGTTCAAAAAACTGCTCTAGAGATTATTCTACACAAATGTTCAATAATAAGGCAAACATATTCTTTAACTGAAAAAGAAAGTATAGTGAACCCCCTGTATTCGCTGGGGATGGGTACCACATCCCCCGTGAATAGCTAAAATCCGCGAATACATAAAACCCCTCTAAAAACACTTAGAACTGCCCATTTTGATAGTTTAAACACAAGAAAAACCTGTAAAAATGCTTATACCTGAGTATTTTAAGAGTTTTATCACAAAAAGTGCATTTATTCATGAAAATTATCTGAAAATACAGTAATTAGTGAATATTTCACAGTGAAAAATACCGCGAATGGGGGAATTTTCTGCAAATAATGGGTAGATATGTTCCATAGAGAAACCCGTGAACGCGTGAGTCCGCGAATCGTGAGAACGCGAATACGGGGGGTTTACTGTACAAGCTATTCCTTTACCTCTTGTAAGAAAATACAGAACATCATGATATAACAGTAAATAACAGTTTTAAGAATCACATACTAACTTACTTAGAGAAACATAACCTAGTACTTTAACATAAATACTCGTGAGGGAGAACAATCAAGTCAACCAATCAAGTAATGGTACGAGACATGATGGCATGCCTTAAAGATGGAAGTAAACTAGTTGCAGTAATCAAAAAGAATTTAAAACACAGTGAACTTACCTGCCTAATGATGGGATCATCAGTGGTAGTCACCTTGTGGAAAATTCGATTGATACGGGTTAGTTTCTTTTCATTCTTGACAGTGACTCGATCATAAGCTTTATCATAAAATTCTAGAGAGCCACAAAGGTACCTGAAGGAAAAAGAAAAGTTACATATCACACAAAAACCTAAAAAGTCATTAGTCTGACTTCATAAAATTCTACGATCTTTTGCACATGCTAATAGTTTTAAATGTACAGCACTTCACTTACAAGTCTTTGGGATCCTCCACAGTAGGTAGAGACAACTTGGCAAGACGAGGGAAGTCCATCTCCTCTATAACCTTCCATTCTGGCCTGACTGTGACCGATGCATCACGATTCTTGATTGGAGGGTGACCACTACGATTCCACCGATTACGCTGGTACTGCTGCTTCTGCCAGTTGCTTTAAAAATGAATGCAAGTAGTTAAAACATGAAACTGGAAAACTAAAATGCAATAAGCAAAACTTTGATGGAATCTTTCAACATAAGAACTTATTCCTTACAATTTGCACTCGGTTCCATACAGTACTTCCTAAACTTCAACTTTACACAAAAACTTACTCTCTCTTGTTGCCCTTGCCAAGAACCTGCATCTGCTGACCCTTTTGGTTTCGCTGATTCTTCAGGTTACGCTGGTTGCGCATGTAACGACCACGCTGGTATAGTGGCTTGGGAACATTTGTCTTGTAAACTTGCTGGAAAGTCGACTCATCTTCCTCATGGTAGTATGCATATTGTTGCATACTACCGAATGTGGACTGGTATTTGACTAGATAAATAGAGAAACATATGTTGAACTACTTGCAACTGAGAGAAACCAAGCATTTATATCTATGTCATACAGTGTACTGTCCCATAAATAGAAGAGTATGGTATGAAAATTCATAGATCAATTCCTTATCAATTACTGCCAAGTCATGTGTAAATGTCAACAAGTCCTTACTTCAATACATTACATTCTCATTCCCAATGCTTGTTTCCGATACTTTATGAAAATATATAAGGGTCAAACAAAAACATCTTGGGAGAAAAAGACATCTTTTCATTACACCACTTTTCATACTAGACATTATAACTTGAATTCTATTACATACTAGCATAACGTCGATCTTGATAGGTTGCTCCTGTCCAATCTGACACCTGGAAAGAGAAAAAGCATATAATGTACACAAATCAGACGCTAAATTGAGAAAAAATCGTATGTCATAGAATCCAAAATATGCAACTGTGAATTAATCCTGAACATATGTATTCTGAAGGTATTCAATATCAAATTCTTGGACACCTAGAGATGGGGCTTGCAATTTTAAGCCTATCCATCCAATCATAGCTCTCAAATCATGTATGATTTGGTGAAGGTACTCCACCCTGGCTTAGAATTCACACTTTTGAATCATAACACATAAACAATCACTACTGTACAATTGTCTTTTTGTTCCCACTATGAGGTGAATAGAGTAGACGTTGTTAGAATTTGCAATGAGCATGAATCCTAACTTTTTAATATTCCACAGTGTGTGAAGGAACACGCCCTACATGCAAGTGTTGCCTAGTTAAACAGAACAGATTCCATTGTGACACTGGAAAAGGTTTGAAAATAGTAATAACTCTGAAGATATGAAATTGCCAGGATTTGCAAACCCCCATGAGAGCCTAATATCGTGTCCTGCCATGATCATAGAGGAAACAGAAAAGAATGGGTGAATGCAGGTCAGTGTGTGAGTGTATCAAGCATATAGATAAGATCCACTGATTGGCTAGATTTACTAAATCCATTTGACCCAAGGCATGACGCATGTCAACTGGGTATACAATTAGCCGGGTTTAAATTTCCTGCAGCTGAGGAATAGGACAATTGGGATACCACAGTACAGCCATCCTAAGAATTGAGGGAGCAAGGATCTGTGTGGCAGGGTTCACGTCAACTCTATACTTGGAAAAATTTAGTTTTTCATTGTAAAATTAGTGGGCAACAAAAATTTGGCAAAACTTGGTTGGGTAAGTAGTCTTCTCTGCAAAATACCCAACAATTTCAAGTTAGGTCAAAGGAGGAGTAGATTAGTATATACAGTGTGCATTTTATAATGGAAAAGGATGGGGGGGGGTTCCAAGGGAAAAGGCAAAGCCCTCCCACTAAGACAGGTCAAGATAAGACATCCTAGGTCATGTTAGGTTAAGGGAAAGGTAGGATACCCTATATGTGTTAAAATTTTAAAGGATGAGGGGGACCAGAGGCAAAGACCCCCCAAAGTCAGAATTCAATGCCCAGCATAAAGTTAGGTTAAGGGAAGTTAGGCTAGGATGCCTCCCTGATGAAATGTGGCATTCCTTTGCTTTTATGACAACCATAAATTTGCCCAAACAACCTATTTTGCTAAATTTTCAGTCAGCAAAACAACAGAAAATAGCCAACTTGATCTATTTTATAATTAAAAACTACAAGCTGGCTACCTGAAAACACTAGTCTACAGCCCATGTAAATAATTCAAATTTGTTATTATTGAGTCATCCCTTTCCCTGTAATTGAGGTTAAAACAAACTTCCAATTCTAACAGTCTACAATGTTACTTGCGTCACACTAGGCTACCTTCGTAGGCCTACATATGAGAAGCATTTTGCAGATAGCCTACTGTAGCCCAAATCTCAGTAGGTCTACGGTGAAATGTTCTTGAATGGTAGCCTATATTTATTCATGAACAAATATAACTTGTGCCATTTTAACAACTCAAGGTGGAGGACCAAAAGAGAGGATGCAGAGGAAGGAGACTGGGGTAGGCGTAAAAAATCCACCCATGAAAACAGGCTAAACTTAACGTTTCCTAGAATGCCATGTCCTGACCAGGTTGAGAGGGCCTCAGGCCCCTGGGAACCTCCCCAAGCAACACTGAATCTCAAAAACATATCAGTGGGGCTAAATTTCCTGTTGATAAACAATAGCTCTGCATTGGATATTACTTTGGAAACTGATTTTTCCTATAGTATTTTGGTTGCTAATTAAGAATTCACTGTTATTTTTTGCCAGTCGACTGTAATTAACCTCCGAAGTTATATGCCATGTGTCCTGGAATGCTATTGCGCATGCACAGTGTTATGGGGAGCTTTTGGTAAAAAGTGGAATTTCCTTCACTGGGGGGGGGGGTCCAGGGGCAGGCGCCCCAACTAAGTAACAGCGCCTGCTAGGTTAGGTTAGGTTAGGTTAGGGTACGTTAGGTTAGTATAGTTCCTTTTATAATAGGTTTCCTTAGCAAATCCCTTCTTAAACATGGCTCCCTGATGACTTGCGCATGCACAGAACCATTCCATAACAACAACATGGAGACCCGGTCTTTATCCAGTTTCCAAGACCCTGCTTTCCCAAAGGGTCCCCAAAATTGTTAGGTAGATATGAGATTAATAATAATTGACCGACAATGAACACCACCATCTCCATCAGCAACACTAAAAGTAGAGGAAAAATAAACTTCCAGGGTAATAGTCTGCACGGAGCCGTTGCTTCGAACGTAATTCTTTACAAAAGGTCCGCATCAGTATTTGGTGTTTGTTTGATGTGTTGGGTTGTGCCCTGAAGGGGGGGTCGCAGGGGGGGCGAAGCCCCTCCCGCTAGGCCTAGGTAGGGGCACGGCGCCCTAGGTTAGGTTAGGTGGTTGTGTTAAGTTATTGTACAAATTAAGGGGTTTTGTATTACTTTAGTAAGGTCAAACACCAAATATTGATGCGGACCTTTTGTAAAGAATTACCGCTTCGAAATACCAAATTCCCATTCGGACATGTTGTCTGGCACTAGCTACGACCTAACCGAAACAAACTAGGCTAAACCTAGTCTTTCCTGGGAGTGTCATGCTCTGACCTAACCAGAACTTACCTTCCTAACTTGTCTTTGGGTGCCGTGCTCTAAACTGGCCGGGAGGTCATAGCCCCAACACCCCAGACGCCCCCAAAAGTAACACTAAACATCAATCACATGGACTGGCCTAGGTTAGGTACCCCTTTGTGGTAGTAGGCTACTTGCCGAGGTTCATATAGCCAACGGATACCCCTGTCTCTCTACTCTGCATACTAGCCGGACCAAATAGTAATATACTACGGCCCACAGTGATTCACCCCCCCAGTATTGTATATATATAAAAAAAACTATCGAAGCCTCGGCTATGGCCTTTTTCGTTTCTCCTGTGAAGGGAATCCAGCTGGGGACCGGTAGGCCTTGCTCGTAAACCAAAAGCTACGGCTTTTCCAACAACCATTTCAGTGCTTAAGTAACAATTATAATTCCAATTACCTATAGAATAGCTAATAATGCTCATTTCCTAAATACGTTCATGAACAAGTGTCAGGCTCGGAGGTTTCAGAAACCTGACGTAAAACCCATGGTCATGAAAAGGTAAACAAAGGGTAAAACTAACCTTTCCCAGCCTATCTCCTTTCGAGAAAGGCTGATATGGCATATCCTTGAATTGGGCAGGGACATCGCAAGGCCCCCATCCATTTGGATTATCTTGTATAACGGGTGAAACAAATTTGGCGGTCATTTTAACTAATTTTCTTCGCCATACGACAAGGTATTCCTTCCACCACGTTCACCGGGCAGATAGAGGAACGAGGTGCAATAATAACAATTTGTTTTTACCCATATATAAATGCATTTTTTGGTTCTCTGTGCAATTATTCTTTATATAAGCTACTTACGAATCTTTAGAATGATAGATTATTCGTAACTGTATTATTAAATTATTTACAGTTATATTAATAGATTCTCGTATGACTCATTATCAAGTGACAGTAGGATTGCGCGTGTAAGTAATGCAGAGATCTTATAACGTCAAATTTTATAACACATGCTGCAACAGCTATGAAAAGCAAGTTGTCAAAATATGAAAAGTTCTGGTGAAATATAAAATAATATAAGATGAAAAAGCGTTACTTACATAAAAGCATACAATATGTGATCAGAAACCCAAAAAAGAGCTCAGAAACGAAGACTGTAGCGCTTAAGCAAGGAGGGTACGTTGCAAAGGCAACACCTCCCATTCGTCTTACAGAACTGAATTGAGATAGAGCGGGGTGTTTCGATGTCAGAGGCTATGTGACTTTTGTGTAGTTCCCGTCCCATCTGGATGGGCAGATTTCAAGCTTCAGAAATCTACATCAGGCCTCTTACCCCTTTCAGCACCTTACCACTCTTAGGGCAATGGCCCGTGTAGGCAGAAAGTCCGCTTAATCACCAGCCAACCACCAGCATTGTCGCAAAATTGAAACCTTAAAAAGCTCGTTTCTCGCTTTTATTACACCTGCCAAGGATAGCACCTCACCAGTAAAGTAAATTATAAGAAATTTATTGCCATTAAAGTCCCAAAGATAGTTCCCTTCAAATGCATTTAAAACAATAATTTCTGGCCTCACGTTCGTCGAGTCCATGCACTACTTATCTGTTCCTCTTCATCAGTGGCTCAATGTTTATCTCTTCATAAGTGCAGAGATGTGGAATTAGCTCTTAACAATGGGGGAAAAGGAGAAAACTTTAATAATGGCATCACAACAGCTGTGATCAATGACGAGATAAAGTGCGGTCATGGATAATGGTTCCACTGTTAATCGTTATATTTGGGATATTTTGTCACGGCTTATAATTATTATTCTATCAGTTTTAGGGGAAGTAGAACGTCATGTGGTCTACTTCCCACAAGACATTCGTAAATTTATCTAAATGCAACCATTTAAACGCTTGGAGTGTCACATAAAGATAACTGCATCAAAAGCGTTTATCATTATTATCACCATCCTGGGCAAGGCAGAAAAGTGAATAAATAATTATTCCTTTAATTTATATTCTAATTAAAGCAAAGGAAGAAAAGACTATCAATTTCCTGTCTCCTTCCAAACATAAATCTCCATAAGGTCTCCGAACACTTAAATCAGCATTTTGCTTAATCTTTAAAAGCATTTCCTTGCTTTTGCTGGATCGGAGAATATGAGAAAGCTTTGAGAAAGGGGTTATGAACACTTGCCTGTATATAACTGTTCTTATGCCGGATTCCTTTATTCTTAATACAAAGATTACTCTAACCTCTTCATAATAATCCACCAACCCCTGCCTCAGCTGTTCCTCTTCGGCCCTTAGCAAAGGCATTTCTGGATAAAATAAGACGTAATGGATCCCCAAATGTATGGGCTCAATTAAGAATGTATCCTGAGGTGATAATTACAGGAACACCGGAGAGGTTAGAGACTTTTGGACAATTTGAGATCTGATCAAATTAAAATAAGGAAAAAGGATTCGACGCACATTACAAGGAAGGGAGGAAATACAATCTTTTCGTTATGTAAGTCTTTTATTACAATAGCATAGGCATCACAGATAAGAAACTATGGTATAAAATCACGTTGTAGAAAAGTATTAAATAAGCCTTTTTACATTCAGGGTATGTTTTCTTTGCTACGTGTGCCAGTTATGTGCAAAGATATAAATGGCAGATAACTGTGTGTATATATATATATATATATATATATATATATATATATATATATATATATATATATATATATATATATTACAATTCATGCATATCATTTTACTAGACACTATCATTATCATCATTACATCCAAGTATAAATTATTAAAAAAAAGATAAGAGAAGCTTAGTGAAAACTGTCCCTTTCAATGTCCACAACCGACACCTCGGCAGGTAGGGCAAGCATTGGCAGTTGCTGACACGTAAAACAACGGTCACTGTTGCTTTGAGAATGAGCCATTGCCATAGACTACTGCACAAAGCTTTTCCACTTGACAGATTCACTGGGTTTAGCAGCTGCCCCGTGCGGTGAGGAATCATGAGACTATTCAGACGTCACTGTCTTGAGCATCATCACACCCACGTTGGTACTGGTGGTGTTCGTGTTGTTGTTACTGGCATCGATGCTGCTCCCACACGAAAAGGAATGTATCTTCATTAGAGGAATGTTGTTTGTAATTGGATGGGCGTGTATTTCAATAGGTTTATTCCGGCAGTGCCTAAAATCTAAGCGTTTGTATACGTATGTATGCATATATGTGTATGTATGTATATATGTGTATGTATGTATATATATGTGTATGTATATGTATGTGTATATGTATATAATATTATATATATACATACATATTATATAAATGTTTAGAGGAATATCACAACAATGAACTCATAACTAGATTTTCTTACATAGCAGACACTGCCTACTATCTGATGCACATGAGTGAATGCCACATATCAGAAAGCATGAGAGAGGATAAATAAAATACTATCGAGTGCTGTGTATATCTTTCATGCCGGTTGCCTACTAGAATCAACTTGTGAGCTATCCATGCAAATATAAATATAAATATAAACTACGGCGATAGAGGGTGAGAAACGAATCACAAATGAATTTGGATCATCTATAGAAGTTATTCAAATTCTATCATTTTCAAACTCAACTCTTCGCTAGGCATGATTATAAGATTCATAAACAGTTCAACTTCTCAAAAACAATTTGTCTGAATGGCGAGTGAAAACCTTTTACTTTTAATCTGGCAGTGACGAAAGTTATTCATACAGTCAGACAACCTTCAACTATAATTAAGTTTCACTGGGGTGGAGTACTGAATTTGTGAACGATCATCAACTTTTCGGTACACTTAGTAAAGGGATTACTATATGATTTATTTCCTTTCAGATCTTGATCCGAACTCTGGAAGAAGTACACTTGGAGATTTTGCACATACACGCAAACACACACACACACATTTCATATAGCATAATAGTTATATTTTGGACCAGAATGTCAAAGTATGACAACAATTCATGAAAAATTACCCAAACCTTACAAAAAGTAATCAAGTACCATAACACTAGGCTTAAGCCTTGCTTGTGATATCGTCTTACTCCATGTGAATGCATACACATCATAAACCGTAATAATTTAGACAGTAGACTCATAGTCTAACAATAATTAAATTAACCTGAAAATAAAGTCTACAAGATTCACGTTTTAGGTAAAATATACTCTCTCTCTCTCCAGGTCATGGGATAACACTAAAAGCTTAAATCAGATAACCATGCTTATCTATTCCCAAAGCACCAAGGTCTGGTGAGATTTAGACGAAACACCTGTGATACATATAGAATGGAATGGAATGGAATATAGAATTTTGGACCAAGGCCAAGCGCCGGGATCTATGAGGTCATTCAGCGCTGCCTATGATACATACACTGCATCAACTGATACTGATCGATAATTCGACCTCTTTTTATTACGTAAGCGACATCAGTTTTAGAAATGTTTGGTTTGGTTTTGCGAATGTGAATAGGCCTTGGCAAGTCAAAAACTCCTGGTGCTGTACAGAACAGAATAGAATAGAATATAGAATTTAGGCCAAAAGCCAAGCGCTGGGGCCTATGAGGTCATTCAGCGCTGAAAGGGAAATTGACAGTAAGAAGGCTTGAAAGGTGTAACAGGAGGAAAACCTCGCAGTTGCACTGCGAGACAAGTGTTAGAGAGGGTGGAAAGTCACATGAAAGAAAGAATATGAAAGGAGATACAGTAAAAGGAATGAAAGGACCTGCAGCTAGGGGCCGAAGGGACGCTGCAAAGAACATTAAGTAATGCCTACAGTGCACCGCATGAGGTGCACTAATGGCACTAACCCCTGCCATTTTTCGGAGACGAAACTTATACGAGTTTTAGTTTACTAAAGATTCACCTTACAAACAAACTATTCAGACACCGCTGATTTCAGTTTATATGTGATTTAAATATGTAAAATCATATATCTATAATGTTAGCAGACCATGTCCAGACGTTATATATTTCTAAGCTAGTCTTGAGATGCTCAGTACTGACAGAATATTGGTTATCTACTGACTTTGTGTTTTATTCAGAATATGCTCAAAGGATAGTACCAATCGATTTTGACTTGTCAAGAACAATCCACAAAACAGGTTAAAACACAAAAAGTCCACATCTAAGGCTAAAGTTTCTTAAGAGAACGAGAAGCCGATATATCGATTAACATCAAATATTTTTCATCTGTACTTATGATAGCTGGAGCGTCTGAAACACACGAAACTTGGGTAATTTGGGAGTTGCGACGAACACTATAATTCTGGTATTGGTTTATTGCGGTACCGGGATGAAGCATCACACTGAAACAGTTTGATATATTTTTTATGCGCACTGTAAACATTATTCTTTTTTATCGTTACTGAGTGTGTTCGCAACTGAATAGTTTAGCTACGACAAAAATATGGTTTTTCTGGTGTGTTTTTTTATGTATTGACCGAGCAAGTTATTTTTAGGGGGATGGGGTCATAGCTTCCTCGTTCAGGTATTACACAGCGCCCTAGTTTAGGCTAGGTACGGGAAGGTCAGCTTGGTGAAAGGTCACTTGGGAAGTATCCCTGTAAGTTTCGACCGATTTTGATGTTTTTTTTTTTTTTTTTTTTTTTTGCTAGACATTCATATTTACTAATTGGGGTATTGTACTAACACTCAAAAATTTATGTATTTTGGACCCACAATCTCCATCAATTTCGTTCAAAACGAAAATACAACAGAAAAACCGATCATTCATGCTGTCAGCCAACAACGTTCTTTATTTAACATTTACCAATATTCACATGGCATATCTCCTACCACGAATGTGGGACAATAAACAACAGTTACAGAAACTGTAAGGCACCCAGAAAACACCATAACAGAAATGTACATGCATACATAAATACTTACATTTAAACCTACTGGCCCAATAACCTTTACAACAAGGCTATATGGCAGAGATACTGAGTTCAGAGTCTCAGGTTCACAAACGAAAGGCAATGGTTAATCTTATCTCGTAAACGTAATAAGTATTTACCCACACAATGCCGTTATGCAATTACGAATGGGCAGTATCAATCATCTATAAAGTTTGCATCTTGACTAACAAATTAATGACAGTATGTATTCCATAGACTGAACATTTTTTTCAGTGATTAGATCTCTTTGTGTGGGCTACTATCCTCCTGGACAATATATCTTGCAGGCGGAGATTTTTGTGCTAATAAATGGCCTTTTCTTAGAAGCAGTTCATAATATTTAGCTCCATAAGGGGTTAGGCAGGATAAATCGTGAAAATGGATATAATATCTTAGCTGGGTACAAACCTCTTCGCATTAACGATTTTAATGAGGAAATAAATTTATAAAGAACTTCAAATTGAATGTATTAACAGAAAATCGACTGCAAAAGATGCGGCCAAACAAAAACCACGTGTACCCTAGGCCTAATGTTGGTTGTCCCAACCAAGAGTGTGTCGCATTGCAAAGCGGCTTCTCTCATGTCAATTAATCACTATTTCCATGACAACTGCAACGATCTTAATTACTCTTCTCTTCTAACGAAATCTGCCGGCATTGTGCTGCCCATTGTCTCAAAATAACGCGTCCATTATAACAGTCTCAAAATAGCACGTGATACTTTATTCCTATGAAAATGAAGACTAACGCACTAAAGTCACTTGGGGTCTTTTGCACAAGAAGCGGAACTTGCCAAGAAGTTACCCTCATCTCTCCTCCACACCCCCACCACAATTAAACAAGAAATAGTAAACCCGTGTTCGCTGTATCTGTGAAACAATAAAATCTCTTTAAAGGCTGATGGATAATAGCGGGATTACGTAAAAAAAAAAATTTAAAAAAACGCCTTTTCTTGCAAGATATTTGGTAATTATGAAAGAATCCTTGTTCGAGGTTTTTGGACAGAGGATTACTTAGGCAGCTGAAGAAACTCTTTCCCTGGAATGGTTGCACGAATCAACCAGAATAAAACTTGCCTAAATGTTTTGAAGAAGGGATGGTCGAAAGCTAGAAAGTTTTCTGTTCAACTTCATCTTTGCCTTGAGAACTGCGTAAACCTGTGGAATGTTAGCCTATACCCGTCATCAAGTAGCAAGAGACAAATCAAAACATACACTGTTTAGGCACAGACGAACAAATAAACACTAAAACAACACGAAGACAACGAAAAACACGAACGATTTTTGGCATATATGTTTTGCGCCTCAAGTATCTTGAAATCTGCTATAGTTTACTTTCTTCAACTATTCCATTTTTGCATATTTCTGGTTCCTTCTCTTCGAGCGAAGGACTTCTTCCATTGGCCAATTTCGAATGATTGATTTTGAGGGAGCCACCGTCGTCTCTTATAACGGAGTGTGCTTCCTCTTCCTCCATTCCTTCTAAGGAGCTGGAGGAAGAAGAAGAAGAAGAAGAGGAAGGTGAGATGGGTCTAGAGCCTTCGGACGCTTTTCTTTTCATGGCGGCTCTCTCGGCCTCCAGTCTCTTGTACGGCGTCTCCATGAAGAGGATCGTCAGGGCGACCATCAGCACCAGTAACGACATGACGACCAATAGCGACACTGGAAGGAAATGGAGGAGAGCGACAAATGACTAACGACGGACTAACCAGATGCACTGAATTGGGCGACTACTTTGCAATAGTTGAGAACTTATTCTCCTTTCATTGCGCGGAAGCTAGTGTCCTTATAGATTATCATTTGGGGAAATGTTACACTATCAAATAAAAATATATCTTATTTGGGTAAAATACTCGACTAAGAGCTGTTAATCAGCTCAGTGGTCTGGTTAAACTAAGGTATACTTACTTTACTCATTAAGTGCACACTGTATGAAGGAAATAATCTCTTCATACGCGAGACGTAGTACTACTACAAAGTATCAATTTTCATACAAACAGGCATCATTCTATCAAGGTGAATGAACTGATGACAAATCCATTCAAAAGATGGCTTTTAAAATTCAATATAAGATACATGAGACATAAAGCGAGTAATCGAGACAATGAAACTAAAAAATAAATGAGATTCTTTCATATAACCATTCTTCAGACTTGGCCAATCAAATCAGTGTCTAATACTCTCCTCTACTGAGAGAGAGAGAGAGAGAGAGAGAGAGAGAGAGAGAGAGAGAGAGAGAGAGAGAGAGAGAGAGCACGTTTAAAGCAAATCTATGGCAACGCTACATACATTATATATTTATGATACTCTTGTCATCTAAACCTCTATAGCAAAGTTAAGAAACTATATCCCAAGAAGCACAAACTAGATTACGTTCCCCAGTAGCGTAAGGAGAAGAACAGGAAACGCTTAGATGACAAGAGTATCATAAATATGATAACGCCCCAGAAGTCATATATCACCAAGAATATAAGTGTTATCGCAGTTAAGGTGTTTGTGAAAAGATTAATACCTAAAGCCATTTATCAAATCAAGGGGTTTGTCATCACAGCACGAGTTCCAGGAATATCAATGTACTTTGTTGGGGGATTTCCAATTTATATACACACATTATATATATGTATATATATATATATATATATATATATATATATATATATATATATATATATATATATAGAGAGAGAGAGAGAGAGAGAGAGAGAGAGAGAGAGAGAGAGAGAGAGAGAGAGAGAGAGAGAGAGATAAGCCTCATATGAAAATAAAAGGAGATAACAGGACTTTCCGCTTGATTCCTTGAAATATTTTTCTTGAAATTTTATATATCATAATAACCATCTAGCATCTGGTACGACCTAAATGAAACTAACACAAATTCTGACATTTTTTCACTAAAAAATTACACCAATGAAAGCATCCTGTTTCCCGGAATTTCATTTTTCATTAAACATAAAAGCCAGGTGCAATTCATATATGAAGAACTCCCAATAAAAAAAAATACTAGACAATGATCCAGTCTTTGCCACAACTTCAAAAGAAATTACCAACTCCCTTAAAATGTCTGCTTTCGTTTTCAAAATCAAGATATTGGTTGTTATCGAAACGTTAAATTCACACAACAAAATCCACCCCCTTACCTGTATAATCTTTGGGCTCGATCTCCGAGATGTCGCTTTTGCTGCACACCTGGATGTCAACGTATTTGGCTTTCTGTGGTTTGGCCAGGAGCCCTATCAAGGCGATGATGACGACTCCCTGGAGCTGACCTTGGGGAAATAAATGAAAGGAGACTGAAGATTTAGTTCACTGACTTTTGCAGAGACAACTCATTGTAGACAACTCATCCTTAACAAAGTCATCTTATATACCGTAAATAAGTATAATTCTGATGCTTATTACAATCTCAGTTTTAGTGTTTATTGTCTCAGTCGTGGATTAAAAGATTTTCTTGGTTTGTTTTTTTACTTCTGAAGAGCAGTTTTTGTAGATTGAAAAATAACATACGCTTCTGCAAATGAAGCGAGTCAGTGATTTTTACTGCTGAAGATCAGATTTTGTAGATTGGAAAATTTGCAAGTGAAGCGAGTCAATGATAGAAGATATGAGTTTATTTCAAAGTTATTCTTTAGTCAGTGATTTATAGCTACGCATGTTACAGACAGTAATCCATGTCCTTCCTATGACCTTAAAAGAGACCTTAATTTTAGCCTTTGTCTTCTAATATACCAATGCAAAAACATTAAAACAACTTTGATTTTGTTTTATTTCATGAAATTTAGGCTGTCTAGGCAAGCACTGGGACACTTTCGGTCATTCAGTGCTTAAGGCAGCGAAAAGAGGAAGTTTGAGTGGTTGGACAGCAATATAAAGAGATCCAGAGAATAAAGGTCATCAAAGTGGAACTGAGAGAAAACCCTACAGTTACACTGATAAGTAATAGTTAGAGAAGTTGGAAAGCAAGATGGGAGAAAGGAAGCAGTAATGAAGGTAAAGTAAAAGGCTCAAAAGTGGGTGCAGCTAGGGGTCGAAGGGAAGCTGCAAACACCCTTTCGTAATGCCTACAGTGCGCCTTACAGGACTTTTAGATACATGACTCTACGTAAGACTAAAGCAAAACTTATTACTTCCAATGGACTGATTTAAATAGTTAAATCTCTGAATTTTGGTTACTGAAACAACTCCTTTTTTTTCAGCCTACCTGACATGAATATGAAAGCTGTGCTGATGGTTTGGTCGACCGGATAGGTAGCCTCGACCGCCAACTCCAGGCCTATCGGATAGGCGCCTATCCCAAAGAAGCCAAAGAGACCTGTGAAGGTGGCTATCAGGGCTGGCTGGTGGGGCACCAAGAACAACTGGAACGAAAGTTGAAAGGTCCAACGGCATGAAAATTGACGGACGGAGTTGAATGTTAGTAAAGATGTAATCATGATTAAAAATTTAGGGTTTCAAAGAAAATGATCTTTAAGCCTTTTTAAGATTAGGCCTAGTACTACTGGTACAAATCGAAAGGAATGAAAATTGGCTGACAGACGAATGTTATTAAAACTAGAATCATAATTGAAAAGCAATTGTTTTCAAGAATATAACCCTTAAGTCTTCTTAAGAATGAGAATATCGCTTACGGAACAAAGGGTAGTTCTAGAAAATTTTCCGAGCCATGTTCCTCATTCTTTTCATTCAAATGTTTTTTGTCGCTTCTATGGGTTTTAGGCCTTATTTGTGTACAGGAGTGCGTGCTCCTTGTGTTGTTATGAGTCAATTTTACTGGTCTCTGAGCTTAAATATTTTACAAAAACTTCAAATTATAAGCCTACAATATTTTTGGGAAATTAATGACTTGTTTTGGTAACGCTGCTGTCATTAACTTTTTAAACCTACACTTACCTACGGATAAGTAAATAATAAGCGGAAATTCTTGAGTAAGAATTGAGTAAGAACCTTTATGAAAATGGGAAAATACCTTTTAGTGGTCAAAAAGATCTTAGCATTCTGAACTTTAAGCAGTTACCAACACAAACGCCCTCAATGGCCTCTTAGACAAAAGGCATTCAGAGAACAACACAAAGGCGTTTCATGCACATCGATAAAGTAAGTTGGTTTGCTTTAGTCTCTGTTCTGCTGCCTTATTTTATACTGTTTCTTTTCCTAACTGTTACTTTAGTAGCAATCACCCCAGCCCTACAAGCACCCAGACACTTCCCCCCCCCCCTCCCCACACACACACACACACGCACACACACACACTCAGCCTGATCAGGTAGCTATCTTCTGTTCCATCAGTGAAACAAACACACACACACACACACACATACACACGCACAGCATGATATAAGATCGATCGCGAGATAAAAAAAAAAAAAGTACCTTCTTAAGTCTAAAACAGGCGAAAATTACTAGACTTACGATCTTCCTTTTTTAAATACTAACCAAGAGCTTTACAAAATGCAAACAGACAACAGTGACCACCTGAAACATTAATAAAAATGAATGATCTTCACAAGTGAAATCTTACTTCCAGCATAACAATGGCCATGACAGCAGCTGCGCCATAGCTGAGCTTCGTGATAGGAGTGAACTGTTTCGTCTTGTCCACCATTATACCCGTCACAGCAGATCCTACGAACCCACACAAGATCATGGTCGCGTTTGCCAGACCTCCGAAGTCCTGTTGAAGGATACGATCACTTAATTATTATTTTCATTACAACAAAACAGTTATTTTTAATAAATACCAGCATTTACAGTCAATAATTCTTGTGCTTATCATCGACAGATATTCAGAAAGGTTAAAGATGATTGAAAAAAATCTGTATTTCTACAGATTTCTTTCGGCCACTTTCCAAAGGAACTCCTAACATCTGAGTATCCTAGAGGACAGAGGATCTGCTGAGTAACGGTGGCCAGGGCGGAGAACAGACCAACTCCGCATCCAAGGGCCAACAGAAGGAGCCAATAGGGCACGCAGGTGAAGGCATCCTTCAACTGGCTCAGGTAGGATGCTTTGGTTTGCTGGTCATTGCCTTCTTCTGCGCTGGCGCTCGGTGGCGTTGGCGGTTTGGATCTGCAAAGACGATGTTGTTTAATGGCACAGAAGCCGAATAACTCTCTTTCGCATATTTTTTCTTACTATTCTCTGATACTTTCACAATTCTTTGATTCTTTTACATTTCTTTGATATCGAAATGGCACTACTATTAGTTTCTATTATTTGTTGATTTTTAGCCAGTTATAATACAACTGTTTGTTCTTTGCCTTCATTCTAATAATTGTTTCACCAACTCCAATTTCTTATTTATTTTGGTATGTTCTTTTTTTTTAAATACACACATGCACACACATACACATCTCTTGATCCATACGTATATACAGGCGTTTGAACCAAGTACAGACATGTACCTGGCCCTTCTATTTAGGGAAGATTATCAATACATTACTACCATCTGACCCATCCCAATCGATCTGCTTCAGAGAACCTTTGTACCAAAGATTATGTTCGACCCCAAGCAAACCATCAATCATTTTTACCAATCCACAAATCATCATCTGAATGACGAAGTTACTTTTTCCCTCAAATGACGAACTCTTTTTCCTCACATGATGACCTCTTTTTCCCCTCACATGACGAGCTCTTTCCTCACATAACGAACTCTTTTTCTCTCACATGACGAACTCTTTACCTCACATGACAAACTCTTTCCCTCACATGAATTTTTTTTGTCTCATGACGCACTCTTTTCCTCACATGATGACCTCTTTTCCTCACATGATGACCTCTTTCCCTCACATGACGAACTCTTTCCTCACATGACAGAATTCTTTCCCTCACATGACGAACTTTTTTTCTCTCATGACGAACTCTTTTCCTCACATGATAACCTCTTTCCCCTCACATGACGAACTCTTTTCCTCACATGATAACCTCTTTCCCCTCACATGACGAACTCTTTTCCTCACATGATAACCTCTTTCCCCTCACATGACGAACTCTTTTCCTCACATGATAACCTCTTTCCCCTCACATGACGAACTCTTTTCCTCACATGATAACCTCTTTCCCCTCACATGACGAACTCTTTTCCCTCACATGAACTCTTTCCTCACATGACAAGCTCTTTTCCTCACATGACGAACTTTTTTTCTCTCATGACAAACTCTTTCCTCACATGACAAACTCTTTTCCCTCACATGACGAACTCTTTTCCTCACCTCGTCACGCAAATAATGGTGATGACTTCGGCCACGACGGCGACGCCCATGAAGATCCAGTTGAGGAGAGGGAAGTCCTTCTTTTCGTTCACCGTGAGGGGCGAGACCACCATGGCTACTACGATGCCCAGTGGGTTTGCTGAAAGTAGGAAATCGGTCTAGTGCTAATGACACGGCTACTACTACTACTACTACTACTACTACTACTACTACTACTACTACTACTACTACTACTAATACTGGTAATATCATTTTTCGAAGGATCTGAAGAAAGAAAATTAAATGAAATTCTAACTACAGCCACTTCACTCTGTCATTCCCCGTATGGAGGTAGTGCCGTCAGTGCACCTCATGCGGTGCACTGTAGGCATTACTTACGGTTATTTGCAGTGTTTCTTTGGCCCCTGGCTGCAACCACTTTCATTCCTTTTACTGTATCTCCGTTCATATTCTCTTTCTTCCATCTTTCTTTCCACCCTCTCCTAGCAATTGTTCAATAGTGCAACTGCGAGGTTTTCCTCCTGTTACACCCTTAAAACTTTTCTACTCTCAATTTCCCTCTCAGCGCTGAATGACCTCATGGGTCCCAGAGCTTGGCCTTTAGCCTGAATTTTATATTCCATTCCACTCTTTGTCATTCTAAAGGTGCTATTTACCTTTTCCCAAAGGATACAATAAATAAATAAATGAATAAAATTCTAACGCCTGACGCATCAATCATCATTGCAGTTCTTGATGTTAACATCTCATTCCAATAACTGCAGCCAATTTATTTTAATAAGAGACATAAGCCACGCCCATGGTCTGCAAACCTGCTGAATACGCCAGGCAGAAAATTCTTAATTATGCTAATGGCTTTATCTTAAGATACACTGCATGCCATGTTATCGTAACCTGCTGTCAGAATCGCGAGATTTAATAAGAATCTGATTATTACGTATTACTGTAAATACTGAATGGTAATTTAATAAAGTACATTTGCAAGGCAATAGACATAGTTTTAGCTACTCGAGTAGGCTGAGTTTTCACAGTTCTATATCGCTCGTGTTAAATTAAGGCTGATTCACATTATACCGTCACGTCACCGACACATCACGTCACGTCACCGTCCCATCAGCCGCGCCTTGTATTCACACTATCCATCACGATCCCGTTCAGTTCGCGCCCAACCTCCCAGCAGTCACAGACTTTGCGTTAGAAACTTGCATTAAGCACCGTCACATCACGTCACGTCACGTCACGTCAAACTATTCTTTCCGAAAAAATGTGTCGTGAAGTGACGGTGGATGCCGTGTGATGGTGTGAACAAGTCCATTTGATTACATGTAAGAAAGACTCACGTACTTTGACGTGACGTGATGTGTCGATGGCGTGATGTTATAATGTGAATCAGTCTTTAGTTTGTCCGAAAAATGTACAAAAAAAACTTGAAATGAAACAGATTTTCATAGCCAACTGAGTTAGTCTTCGATTTATTATTATTATTATTATTATTATTATTATTATTATTATTATTATTATTATTATTATTATTATTACAATCTAAGCTGCAACCCTCCCTTAAAACAGACATACTGGGAGAACATATACTATTCATCACAAGAAAAACTGTTCAAGTTAAAGCTTAAGGTTGACTGTTCATCAATTACTTAGATACCGGCTCTACCAAATGCCATTTAATTCCCTATTGAAACCAACAAGAACAGTATCATTCAACAGACCTAAATTCACTCATATACCACAACTGCAATTCACACCATCAAAAGAATTAAAATATTCAAGCATTAAAATGGTTTCATAAGCGACAGCAAGTTCACTTTGGTCCAAATGTCATATCTGACCTTATATTGGTCATTATATCATACTACTTAGTTACTGCAATAATATAACGTAACTGCGATAGTGTGTCAGACACAGAATTATCTGATACCTAAGATTTTGATAAAGTCAAGGAACAAAACATCATTTGTTTGTTTACTGTTGCTATGATACGACATCAGGATGTTTGTCAATGATGAGATGGTTAACGAGACTCAAACGTAATTGTTTGATGAACTTCTAACTGGTTAATTATAAAGGTGATTAAACAATTAGACGATTAATTAATGGGCTGTTTAAATGGCTTACTTATTTGCCTTCGTTTCTTTGAGCTCATTCTAATATGTCAAATTACATAAACAAATTCGAAAAAACCAGGCGAGATTACAATGCACAAAATCATCCCGGCTTCGGGAGTACTACTGTTTATCTTAAGAAGTCACTTTACAGCCTACACTTTTAACTCAAAACCAAATGAGTCATAGTCCTATGCCCTTATTTAGATCTAACCTATTCTACTTCAAGATCAAAATCTAAGTCACTTTAAAAATAATTTTATCTACAGAATTTATTTATTTATTTACTTTTTTATTTATTTCTTTGAAAATGTTAAACAGGAGTAGCTACAACCTTATTCAGGGTTACCGCCTCCTCCTCCTCCTCCTTTATAGTCGATTTTCAGATTGCTCCAGGTTTAGCCCGGGTACTTCAGTCACTCTAATCTCAGGTTACATAATTCTTGGTTATCTAAATAATAATCCTTTCTATATGCCTAGCTTCACTTTGATTCCAGTCTATCTTCAGTAGAATAATTGCAAGTTGCCAAAGCTGTAACCTAAGAAACAACCTGCACCTAATTTAAGGTAACTTCAGCCTAACTGACAGTTGTCCAGCCAAATTCTAATTCCAGGTTGCTCAAACTAAAACCTGAGCAGACCAGAGCCATGAGAGATGAACATACAAGTCAAGTACAAGGTTAGGACAAAGACCAAAGACCAAATTCTTTCCTATATATAGGTCAAGAACAGGGCTAAAACAAAGTCTAAGCAGGTTACCAAATTCTTTCCTTCATTTTTCCAAGGAGGTATGCTTGACAGATGTATCTTTGCTCTGACATTACGATTATCAGATAACAAACACGTATTGTTATCTACAACAAACCAACAATTGGAGAGAGCAGAGTTGCGGCTGCTTGCTCAAAACCCGTGGCGGAGATAAGAGAGGTTGAGTCAGCTTATTAATTTTAGTCTTCTGAAAAGAAAACTATTGTGCCGGCTTTGTCTGTCAGTCCGCACTATTTTCTGTCCGTACTTTTTCTGTCCGCTCTCAGATCTTAAAAACTACTGAGGTTAGAGGGCTGCAAATCGGCATACCGATCATCCACCTCCAATCATCAAACATGCCAAATTGCAGCCCGCTAGTCTCAGTAGTTTATATTTAATTTAAGGTTAAAGTTAGCCATGATCGTGCTTCTGGCAACGATACAGGATAAGCCACCACCGGGCCGTGATTAAAGTCTCATGGACCGCGGTTCATTATACCGAGACCACCGAAAGATAGATCTATTTCCGGTGGCTTTGATTATACGCTGTATCGGATGTACAAAAAACTCGACTGCGCGCCGTAAAAACTTCGACGTATTTTCTACTTGTTTTCTTGTGTCAAGAGACCGAGACGGCCATTTTCTCTGCCCTTTTCTGTCTTGAAATGCCCCGTAAGATCTTCCCATCTCTAGTCTAATCCTTCGGGCCAGCCCTCTCGAGGAGGGCTGTTAATCAGCTCAGTGGTCTAGTTAAATTAAGGTACACTTTACTTCAGAGCTGATTACTGCAAAATAAACTATTATGGAAACATACGGCATCGCAGAAAATTCCATACTGTCTAAAGGATCAATAACCGAGTCATTCCTAAATTGTTCACCTCGTCTAGAAAACGCTGCCATAAGGTGCTTTCAATGTGATCCTATATCATACTAGGATGAAAATTGCGTGTTTATGAAAATGTAAGTCGTTTTTACCTGTTATCAAGGAATAGTTTCATAAACTTCAATAACATCTTCTTCGTGCACAAGTAGAAAATTATATAACCCTCGTATCTAATCAGCCCGGGATACGAATACAGAACAGCTGACCTGATCAAATACAACTAGGATTATAACTTATGAGTTACAGGTAAAAAATAAAATTATCACATAATGTTATCTAATGCATCGTAACGAGAACCACGCATGCGCAAACTTCCGTATCAGAGCCTAATAATTGCAAGGACCCAAAAGCAAGTCATTCAGAAAATCACGATAGAAAACAAACAATGAGAGATAATTAACTGGTTATCGCTTTGAGTTCACTCACACAAAGAGAGTATCGTCGTGGACACGGCTCTGGCGTTGTCGGGAAACCACAACTGGGACACTTTCGTCGGGATGAAGAGCAGGAAGGACTGCGCCATGGCCGCTATCACCTGGAAGACAGAGAGGAAATAAACTGATGTGAATAAAAGAAATAGAAAGGGAGATATTATGGACGTTAAATGAATAAATAGCTCTCTCTCTCTCTCTCTCTCTCTCTCTCTCTCTCTCTCTCTATATATATATATATATATATATATATATATATATATATATATATGTGTGTGTGTGTGTGTGTGTGTGTGTGTGTATATATACATATATATATATATGTATATATATACATATATATATATGCACACACACACACACACACACACACACACACATATATATATATATATATATATATATATATATATATATATATATATATATATATATAATCTATATATAATTAAAGGTAAAACTAAGAAATTCTTATGGGTTTTTCAAGATAAAATGGGAGAGCAAAGATGATTATGAAATGCAAGAAAAAACAATAAAAGGAGGAAAAAAACTATAAAAAGACTACAGACGCAAAGAGAGAATAAACAAAACAAAAAAAAAAAACAACACAGCAAAATCAAGAGAGAGAGAGAGAGAGAGAGAGAGAGAGAGAGAGAGAGAGAGAGAGAGAGAGAGAGAGAGAGAGTCAATTTGCAAAGTACTCACCTGACCCGTCAAACTTATGGCGAACTGAGTGTTTAGGTCTGGGAATATTCCCGATGTTCCCAGGGCCCTGACGACTGCCCCTAAGCAGTTGAGCCCGGCTCCTATGTGGATCTAAGCAGACACAAAGATCGATGCATCAGTCAACTAAACCTAGTTGTCATAGAGATATACTGTATACCATATTACCTGTGCTCATTAGTGAATCTGTGTAAAGAATGGGCTGATGAGTTAATTATTAAATAAATTGGGCTGATGAATAAATTAATAAATAAATTGGGCTAATGAATAAATTAATAAATTAACTGGGCTGAGGAATTAATTATTAAATAAACTGGGATGATGAATACCTTTACAACTAAACTGGGTAATGAATACATTAATAAATAAATTGGGATGACGAATAAATTAACAAATAAAGTGGGCTAATAAATAAATTAATAAATAAATTGGGATGATGAATAAATCAACAAAATCAACTGGGCTGATGAATACACTAATAAATAAATTGGGATGATGAATAAATTATTCAGTGAATTGGGATGGTGACTAAATTAACAAATATACTGGGCTTATGAATACATTAATAAATAAATTGGGCTGATGAATAAATTAACAAATAAATTGGCTGATGAATAAATTAACAAATACTCTAGGCGAATGAATAAATTATTAAATAAATTAGGATGATGGATAAATTAACAAATAAACGGGGCGAATGAATTAATAAATAAATTGGGATGATAAATTATTCGATAAATTGGGATGTGAATACATTGATAAATAAATTGGGCTAGTGAATAAATTAACAAATAAACTGGGCGAATGAATACATTAATAAATAAATTGGGATGATGAATAAATTATTTAATAAATTGGGACGATGAATAAATTAACAAATAAACTGGGCTGATGGATACATTAACAAATAAATTGGGCTGATGAATAAATTAACAAATAAATTGGGCTGATGAATAAATTAAACTGGGCTGATGAATAAATTGATAAATATACTGGGCTGATGAATAAATTAAACAAATTGGGCTGATCAATAAATTAATAAATAAATTGGGCTGATGAATAAATTAAACAAATTGGTCTGATGAACAAATTAATAAATAAACTGGGCTGATGAGTAAATTAAAGAATAAACTGGGCTGAAGAATAAATGAACAAATTGGGCTGATGAATAAATTAACAAACAAATTGGACTGACGAATAAATTAGAGAATAAAGTTGGCCGATGAATAAATTAATGAGTCAATTCACAAATAAGTGCCATTTACAATATTAGTATTATTACTCTATTCACAAGGAGTTTCCAATTATTTTTACAGTTAATTAATTTAGCAGGAAACAAATTTGAATTAAAATAACACAAATGAAAGAATATACTGTACAGTATATATATATATATATATATATATATATATATATATATATATATATATATATATATATATATATATATATATATATATATATATATATATATATATATATATATATATATATATATGTGTGTGTGTGTGTGTGAGTGTGTGTGTGTGTGTGTGTGTGTGCGCGCACGCGTGCGAGCGCTTGCAGGACGCCCCAAGAAACTCACGGCAGGCTTGAGCCCGAGGCTGTTGACGCTGAAAGTCGACACGAAACAGAACGGTATAGAAATAAATAGGAAGACGAGGCTGAACCAGTTGATCTCAGTCAAGTCCTTCTCGTAATACTCCGCCACTCTCGTTGCCACGGGAGATATGCAGATCCAGATCTGAAAGAAAAATTTAAGACTGTCGTTTTTCAATGGTTTAATCATCAGGATTAACAATTTTGTTATGATGCAGAACCGATTTTGGTCAAATTTGTATTTTAGACTCGAAGCAACGGAATGGTTGATTCACCCTACTGAAAAGAATCTGTATGTACTTGTATTTTAATATTTGGCTCAATGTACGATATTCTTCAAAATGAATAATCGAAAATCATGGAATATTAAAGTGAAATTTGGTTAATAGTACAGATAAATCCCTCCGCTAAAGGAACACACTTCATGAAATAACTGATATAACTGATATCATTAGAAATAAAACATCTGCTTCCTAAAATTGGGAAATTCTTTCCGTTTCAAGTTATGATCTGTACTAGAAGAAAAAATGTTCAGGAAGTAATTGCAAACGTTTCCAATCGTGCAAAAATTCCAAAACAATTTCGATAGTCAACAAGAAGCAAAAAGAATAAGTAAAAATAAAACAGGAGTGTGTGCAAAACTTAATAGAACTGTCACAACCACTACTTGAACCCATGTTACATGCATACACTATAAAAGCAAAACTCAGCACAGAAAACTGTACTGCAAAAAACTGTATTGGAAATACACCAAATGACTGAATATACGCTACGCCACTAAGAATATCACTGAAGATACGCCCAATCCCTGACGACATTCCAAATAACAGATAATACGCCAAATTACCGCAGCATTTGAGATGTTGAGGAGAGTGACAGTGAGAAGCACGGCCCATCTCCTACGGTAGACTTGGAAAGTCTTCGTGGATGCTCCTTGTGCCTCGGGGCTGACTATAACGCCCTCTACGTCATCCTTCTCCGTCAGCTCCTCCGTCAGGCTCACTGAGATGCCGTTCGCTTCAGCCATCCTGAAGGAGGAGGATGAGGATGAGGATGAGGAGGAGGAAGAGGAAGAGGAGTAGGGGGAGGAATCACCTGAAACATAGAATCAAAGGTCACTTACGTGAATACCATCCGGATCAACGTAATTAAATTTGTGTATCTCATCAAAGTATTCAACGTCATTCGCATGTTCAATGTAATTTGGCATATTTTGTACATATATAAGTGTGTGTGAGTGTGTGTACACACGCCTGTGTATGTGTATGTGTGCTTTTGAAAAGAACTTCTCCCACATATTCATTGCCTCATAACTACTAATACGTTGGTTAAATCTTTTGAAAATAGTCAGTTATCCTTAGTGAAGAAAAATCTAAAAATTTTTTAAATAAATCACTGTAGATTTATGTACAACTTGGGAGCGCATATCTACCTGGAGGTTAAACTGAGCTCATCTAGTCTTCTGTATAAATGAACTGAATATAGAATTTAGACCAAAGGCCAAGCACTGGGACCTATGAGGTCATTCAGCGCTGAAACGGAAAAACTCGCAGTAGCATTGTGAATCAATTGTTAGGAGAGGGTGGAAAGTAAGACGGAAGAAAGAGAATATGAAAGGAGGTACAATAAAAGGAAAGAAAGGGGTTGCAGCTAGTGGCCGAGGGCACGCTGCAAAGAACCTTATGTAATGCCTACAGTGCACCGCAAGAGGTGCACTGACGGCACTAGCCCCCTACGGAGTTATGTATATATGTACAGCCTCCATTTTATTATTCCTTTTAAATGCATTCACACGTTTTACAAGTTTTCCTCCGTAAATATTTTGGAAAACCTATGACCAGTTTTAGCTGATACCGATAACAAGGAGTACCAGCATTGGGTAGCCTAAGCATCAGTTATCTTTCCATATTTCCTTTGTTTTTTTAACATTCCTTCCAGTCCCAATTTTCATTTCTACACATTTTATTCTCTTTTTTTTTCTTTTCAATATAAGGCATCTACTCTCCTCCTATTGAAAAGGCCTTAGGCTTATATATGAATAGAACTTGGAGGGTACATTTCGGGACAGATAAGTTATCTGAGGGAGAGCAGATATTGCTTATGCAGGATTTGCGATAAGGACAGTGCTTAAAACAAAACAATGGCTGATAACACTGAAAAAGAGATGTTGAGGGATTTGGGTAGAAAGAAATAAGGCATGACGGCAGAGGCATCAAGTGAAAACTTGAGTTTTAGAAATAGTGATACTAAAATATGTACGTGCATATATGTGTATATGTATGTATGTATATATATATATATATATATATATATATATATATATATATATATATATATATATATATATATATATATATATATATATATTTAACGCCATAAACTTTACAGAGATTGTGAGGAATAATTTCCCTGAATGAGACATTAGTTACCTATGAAAGAAAAAACCTAAATATGAAAGACAGAAAATTTAAAACTGTAAGGAATCCTCATCTGTCAACAAGTGAAGTCGGACGACTTTGTTAAATAAAATACAAATGATCTGTCTAAGCTTTATACCCCAAATCAAATTCTACACATTCTACGGAACTTGGCTCTGCGCACGTGGTTCAAGGCTTGGCACCTGGTCTCTCGTGTCTAACAGTAATTAGTCAGCCCTGCTTGCTCCGTTCTGTATGTCAATCAAAGTCGTGAGCTTGCGTCACCTGCAGATTAGACCTGAACTTGGTTGAGAGAGAGAGAGAGAGAGAGAGAGAGAGAGAGAGAGAGAGAGAGGAGACGACGAGAGAGAGAGAGAGAGAGAGAGAGTTAAGCATTCGTGTGGAAATATGAGGCAAGATCTTTCTAGTGGTAATGCATTGCTGTTTCAGAGAGAGAGAGAGAGAGAGAGAGAGAGAGAGAGAGGAGAGGAGAAGAGAGAGAGAGAGAGAGAGAGAGAGAGTTGAGCATTCGTGTGGAAATATGAGGCAAAATCTTTCTAGTGGTAATGCATGCTGTTTCAGAGAGAGAGAGAGAGAGTGTGTGTTAGCACTAGCACTCGTGTAGAAAAGAAAGACAAATATACCACAGTCAACTCTTCAACTTAGAACAGACGACCTATTTACGACAATTAGCCAACAGAAGAAACTAGGAACAATGAGAGATAAAGAATACCAGACTTCAATGCTGAAGATCTTTCCGGTTTTACACCTTCATAGGCCTCGGGCCTCGGCACTTTCTTCACTACCATTTATCTCACAATGATATAAATAACTCCACAGTTGAATGGAATATAAAATTTAGGCCAAAATCCAAGCACTGGGACCTATGAGGTCATTCAACACTGAAAGGGAAACTGAGGCGGAATAAAAGGTTTTAAAGGTGTAACAGGAGAAAAACCTCACAGCTGCAATATGACACAAATGACAGGAGAGGGTAGGTAAGAATGGTGGAAGGAAAGAGAATATGAAGGGAGATACAGTAAAAGGAATGAAAGGGGGTTGCAGTTAGGGAGCCAAGGGACGCCGCAAAGAAGGTTGACAAGCTATGTAACTCACGGTCAGTTAATCCATCGATAACTAGACAAGTCTTTAAGTGAAAAGAAGAGGACCACACTGGAATAATAATAATAATTAATTATTATTATTATTATTATTATTATTATATTATTATTATTATTATTATTATTATTACCAAAACCTATCAAGAAGCATCCCAAATATCCCACTGACAAGCAAAGCAAACTTCCACAGAATGGAATGCGTGCTAAAAACAGAAAACAAAGAATGAAAGCAATATACAAATCAATATGAGCGAACAACTTTGACATTAAAACACATTTACATAAAACTACAGCAACACAATTAAGAACAGCTAAAGAAAGACAAAGGAGGAACCAGCGTCAAGTTTCTCTTTTCAATTTTGAAGGGGAAACACCACCAAAATTTTCTTTTTAATTGTATAGGGGAAACAATACCAAAATTCTATTCAATTATAAAGGGGAAAACAACAAAATTCTCTTTTCAATTATAAGGGGAAATAACCAAAAAAATCTCTTTTAAATTATGAAGGGGAGAGGAAAACACCAAAATTCTCTTTTCAATTATAAAGGGGAAACAACATCAAATTCTCTTTTTTCAATTGTGAAGGGGAAAAACACCAAAATTCTCTTTTTAATTATAAAGGGAAACAGCACCAAAATTCTCTTCAATTATAATGGGGAAACAACACCAAATTTCTCTTTTTAATTATAAAGGGGACACAACACCAAATTTCTCTTTTCAATTATGAAGGGGAAACAACACCAAAATTTGCTTTTTACTTGTATAGGGGAAACAATACCAAAATTCTCTTTTCAATTATGAAGGGGAAACAACACCAAAAATCTCTTTTTAATTGTCAAGGGGAAACAACACCAAAATTCTCTTTTCAATTATGAAGGGAAACAACACCAAAATTCTCTTTTCAATTATGAAGGGAAAACAACACCAAAATTATCTCTTCAGTTATAAAGGGGAAACAACACCAAAATTCCCTTTTCAATTATGAAGGGGAACCAACACCAGAATTCTCTTTTCAATTATAAAGGGGAAATAAAACCAAAATTCTATTTTCAATTATAAAATGGGAACCAACACCAAAATTCTCTTGTCAATGATAAATGGGAACCAACACCAAAATTCTCTTTTCAATGATAAACGGGAACCAACACCAAAATTCTCTTTTCAATGATAAATGGGAGCCAACACCAAAATTCTCTTTTTCAATGAAAAATGGGAACCAACACCAAAATTCTCTTTTCAATGAAAAATGGGAACCAACACCAAAATTCTCTTTTCAATGATAAATGGGAGCCAACACCAAAAATTCTCTTTTCAATTATAAATGGGAGCCAACACCAAAAATTCTCTTTTCAATTATAAAGGGGAACCAACACCAAAATTCTCTTTTCAGTTATAAAGGGGAAACAACACCAAAGATTCTCTTTTCAATTACGAGGGGGAAACAACACCAAAATTCTCTTTTTAATTATAACAGTCGGCGGCGGCGTCATCGATAAGATAAGACAAGAGCCACGGCAAACAAATGCAACGGAGAATAGAGACTTCACGAAAGATAAGATGATAAGATGACTTGGACGTGATAAGAGAGAAAGAGGAAATTTGTAAAAAGAAAAAAAAAAAATATAATAGAGTTTTCTGTACCTGACACACCGTCCATTGTTTAAATTGCAGATAAGGATTTCGGATATGAACTTGCAGTTAAATAAATATTTCCACGTTCACTTTTAAGGTCTATGTAATCTTTATCATTCTAAAACCTACATTCTTTTATAATATATATATATATATATATATATATATATATATATATATATATATATATATATACATAATGGACATCCACACCATCTCCGCAGGTATACAGAATACAAGATAAATGAGGCGTGACAGAATAAGCCAGGGAAATCAGACATGAATAATTCTTCGCCATGCCATTCCCATGCAAAATTCAACACTTCCTTCCTTTCCAGGGAGTTCCTTCGCGTCTTGCAGGAACAAGCGGAAGAGAAAACACCTTTTCCTTCCTTTTGCAAGCGGTCTGGCAATCAATACTTGCAATCCATCTCGAGGTTATCATCAAGTCTTACTACGTCGTCAGTGACGTCACGCAACAATGCTTAGGTCACGCGAATTTTATAAAAAAAAAAGAGAACATTAACGCATACCATTCTTTAACACCTTAGAGAGACGGATAGAATATACAATTTAGGCCAAAGGACAAGCGTTGGGACCTATGAAGTCAATCAGCGCTGAAAGGAAAATTGAGAGTAAGAGGTTTAAAAGGTGTAACAGGAGGAAAACCTCGCAGTTGCATTATGAAACAATTGTTAGAAGAGGGTGGAAAGTAATATGGAAGAAAGAATATGAACAGAGGCATAGTAAAAGGAATGAAAGGGGTTGCAGCTAGCGACTGAGGGGACGCTGCAAAGAACCTTAAGCAATGCCTACAGTGCACAGCGTGAGGTGCACTGACGGCACTACCCCACCTAGGGGGATAAACAACCTTAGAAAAAAGAACATCGGCAATGTAATTTTCTCGATAAAACTGGTACTGCATATTAACAAAAAACACACCAGGTCGATAGACCCAATCGAAGTGGCTGAAAGCACTTATTAATTCTTGATGATTCTTCTGTTACATAATGATCTGGTCCGGAACGAACCCGATTTAAGGAAGGGGGGGGGGCGAGCTGAAAGTTGCCGGGTCACCTCGATACAAGCACAACCTTTGTCACTGTTTGGTCCTTTCGTATGTTTATCTTTCATGCAGTTTCTCAATTTTCAAGGACCTAGTCTCTAGTCATCCCATCCTGACTTGTATCTTCATATTTTACTCTCTCCATTCTCTATAGGTTCAGGTACGAACCATACCTGTATGGTAAGAGAGCTGATGCTGGCAGAATTTATAAGGCACATACACAAACACGTATTGGCAATTTCATATACTATCCTTCCCTCTTATCTTTTCCACTTTATTTATTTATTTATTTATTTATTTATTTATTTATTTATCTGTTTATTTTAAGAATTACAGATTTTCCATTCGGTGAAATCTCGCTCAAGAAGCTAGTGGATTTTAGAATTGTTCAATAATGTTAGGAACAATCGTTTGTCGATTGTTCCCTTGGTGGATTGTTGCCTCCTTTTGTTTTTTTTTGTTTTTCTTGTTGGCGAGTTGACGTGTGGTGGATGGTGTCAGACTTCGCCAGTCAGGTCCAAGACAGCAGCAGGTCAAGGCAGCAGAGAAGCGGAGAACATTCTCTTGGACGCGATGGTTGTCGTATCGGCTCTGTCGTGGGAGTCCAGTCTGGGAGAACTGTTTCTGAGGACTTGATGGTTGCCGTGTCGGCTCTGTTTAGTTGTCCTGAAGTGTTGGTTTTTACAGTTCTCGATTTTTTTTTTCCTCTATGCTGCTTGTTTTTTATTTATTGTTACTATTGTTGTTTATGGTTTTATGCTGCCTGTGTCTTATGATTCTGTTGTATTTAATTATGTGAATTTTATGTTGCAGTCACGTGTTAGTTTATTGATTTGGTCATTTTAAGTTTTTTTTCTCTCCTGGACCTGACTCACTTGTAAATGTTGTAAATAAACTAATATTAAGGTAACTTTTTGGTTTTGTTCTGCTCCTCCCTCCTTTGTTTGTCACCTCTCGTCAGTCATTACAGCCCAATTGCTTGTTTATTTTAAAGAACCTGTCGATCTCGAAAAGCGAGATCGTAAATAATAATAATAATAATAATAATAATAATAATAATAATAATAATAATAATAATAATAATAATAATAATAATAATAATAATAAGTGGTACACCACTGTGACTGAAGTATCTCCAAACCGACACACATTCAATTACTTACTTTATATACTACAGTGATATAAAAATTACTTACAATTAATTCACGCATTTACCAACTGAAAGATCGTTTCACACAGTCAAGACAATAAATGGCCCAAATCTTTTAGTAAATATTCTGACACAAACCAGAATTCATCATATTACAATGTCGAATATTTCTTGCGCTTTCTCCAAATCAATATTCGGGTCACATTTACCATTTAAAGTTCTCGGGCTGTGCATTCCACTAAGATTATACTTCCGATCATTTTATTTCTTGGAATCAAGGTGTTGTATTTCTCAGAACGTGGGCTTAATGCACCTACGGTTTCACTCAACTTACTCTTTAATTTCAAAATATATGTGGAGAGAGAGAGAGAGAGAGAGAGAGAGAGAGAGAGAGAGAGAGAGAGAGAGAGAGATAATTCGAGCAATATTCATTTATCCCTAAGATTATAGGCTCTTCAATTTTAAAATATATGTTTCTTTTATGAGAGAGAGAGAGAGAGAGAGAGAGAGAGAGAGAGAGAGAGAGAGAGAGAGAGAGAGAGAGAGAGAGAAATGAGCTTGATAATTCAATCAGTATTTATTTATCCCTAAGATTACAAGCTCTTTAATTTCAGAATATGTGTTCAAATATATGTTTTCTTTATGAGAGAGAGAGAGAGAGAGAGAGAGAGAGAGAGAGAGAGAGAGAGAAGAGAGAGAGAGAGAGAGAGAGAATGAGCTTGATAATTCAATCGATATTCGTTTATCCCTGAGATCACATGCTCTTCAATTTAAAAATATATGTTTCCTTTATGGAAGAGAGAGAGAGAGAGAGAGAGAGAGAGAGAGAGAGAGAGAGAGAGAGAGAGAGAGAGAGAGAGAGAGAGAGAGAGAGAGAGAGAGAGAATTCAATCAATACCAATTTATCCTTAGCATTACGAAATAGAAAAAATAAATATAACTGACTTAACCCACCATTCCTGAATTCCTTTCAAATTCCTTTACTCTAAGATTAAACCTACCATTCTTGGAATCCTGTAAGAGTTATTTTAAAATATTAGTTACTTAATACACTCAAATAACCCAAGAATTCTTCAAAGCAAGCACGACCCAGTATCGACGACAGAAACGGAAATGGACTTTCGTGTTGCGTGAACTATCAATCAGCCTTTCATATAGCACGAGAGTCCTATATTATTGGTTGATTGATAATCGAAGTCCGCTTTTTACTAATAAATTCTTCTATTACAGCGCATTGCTTCGGTGCTGTCTTCACCTTCAAGAATATTATTATTATTATTATTATTATTATTATTATTATTATTATTATTATTATTATTATTATTATTTATCTAATCGTAGTTAAAATGACGGTAATGTCTATTATTATTATTATTATTATTATTATTATTATTATTATTATTATTATTATTATTATTATTATTATTATTATTACGACAGTGGCCTCCATTGTTTCTTTACAGCCCTGAGAGATAACTCCCAACTTATCAGTTTGTGATGACAAAGTACCGACAATAATCTATGAACATAAATAAAACTTATATCTATAATGACTTACTAGAGAGAGAGAGAGAGAGAGAGAGAGAGAGAGAGAGAGAGAGAGAGAGAGAGAGAGAGAAGCATAGTTACGGATCATTATGATACCATGGCAATATTTTTGAGAAAGAACTACATATAATTAAAAAAAAATCGTTGCAGCGAGGTTGTTGAAAACGTTTCTCAACACCTACATATCTTTTACCGAAATCATCTATGGAAGGCAATGAAATATGTATTAATTTGACCGAATTGACTGACATCCTGCAGACAGGGTTCAAAATAAGAGGTTTTCATGTTATCGACTGTTTAGCAAGATGATTTAAATAAGAAGTTTTTATGAAATGAAATATAATTTCTTATTAACCTGAGTATTCTGACGTGGCTGAACATAACTGCAAGAATCTACCAACAATATCTGGAAATCACTTCTTAACAATAACTACTATATATCTTATTGGCTTTCATCTCTAGTAAATTCTATTTGCAACTGGGCATTTCTTGACTCGCAACCCCCCCCCCCCAACACTTTCTTTCTCTCTCTCTCTCTCTCTCTCTCTCTCTCCCCGTAACTCAGAGGCAGCGCGTCTAGCTCACAACATGAGCGACCCGAGTTCGATTTTTGAACCGGACAAAGAGGAACAAATGGTGTGGGGGGGGGGCACTCCTTAAAATTCACTATGCCGCAGATGACTAAGCAATTATGTGCCTAGTTGTTACTTGACTGTTGTGGAATGTAGGTGGAAAGAGAGAAGACACTATTCGGGACAGACTTGACGAGGTAATCCTCATCTGGCGACAGTGAAACCATTAATTATATATATATATATATATATATATATATATATATATATATATATATATATATATATATATATATATATATATATATTATATATATATATATATATGTATATATATATATTATATATATATGTATATATGTATATATGTATGTATATATATATATATATATATATATATATATATATATATATATATATATATATATATATATATATAGGGGTCCTCTTGCATTAAGAGACACTTCACCTCCAGACGTTTCTCCCGCATATGTTTATCTGTCTGTCCGTCAGGCACTTACTTATGACATCGAGAGCTTACGTCATGCCGTGTTATGTGGCAGTAAAGAATGTTTAGGCTGCGATTTAAGGTCACTTTGAGGTCACTCTATTCAGTGGCTTTAAATGACCTCATTTCGCGTATCCTAAATCAGGGTATAGCTTCGTTTCAATTGCCAATTGATTGAATCAATTCTTGGGAAAGGTGTGAATTTTAAGATATTTCCTAATTTGGGAAAATTAACAAACGTTACCGGGATTATAAATAACAATTGAGAGAGAGAGAGAGAGAGAGAGAGAGAGAGAGAGAGAGAGAGAGAGAGAGAGAGAGAGAAATCCACTGTCTAGAAAAAAATAAGAGAAAAATTATCACTTGGAATAGCACAAACGAGGAAATTCAGTTTGAATTATTATGCAACTTGACTCAGGGCATTGAATTCTGACCCTTACACCCACAAGAACTTAACGCCTATTTTGCTCTGCATCTCTACGCCCTTCTCCCGCATTGAGTACTAGAACTGCAGAGGCGTCCCTGGAGGGAGAGGAGATACCCCCATGGGGAGAGTGGAGGTAGGGGTCAGCGGCCCCAGGGGGTTAAAACATAGGGAACGAGAGAATTTCGTGATGAAACCAGTGCGTGATAGTGAGAGTAAATCCTACGGCACGCACGCATGCGCAGTAGCAGCCACAAACATCATATTTTCAGTGTTTTTTTATTTGTTTTTAAGCTAATAACTTTTGCTGCTGGAAATGTAACAATGTACCTACTACTACTTGTTAGTTTTCTGTAAAAGAAAACTATTGTGCCGGCTTTGTCTGTCCGTCCGCACTTTTTTCTGTCCGCACTTTTTCTGTCCGCCCTCCGATCTTAAAAACTGCTGAGGCTAGAGGGCTGCAAATTGGTATGTTGATCATCCACCCTCCATTCATCAAACATAGCAAATTGCAGCCTTCTAGCCTCAGTAGTTTTTATTTTATTTAAGGTTAAAGTTAGCCATAATCGTACGTCTAGCAGCGCTATAGGTACCAACAACATAGGCCACCATCGGACCGTGGCTGAGTTTCATGGGCCGCGGCTAAGTGTTTTTTGGGCTGTGGCTGAGGCCACCACCGGACAGAAAACTCGAACTTCGGCCAATTTGTACTTGTTTTTTATTGTTACTGGTTATACTCCAACTATTGCTACTGCTACTTTTAGTTTCATTGTTGACGCTGTTGATGTTGAGGAAATAATACATCCGTGCTTGTTCCTACTTTTCAACTTGTCAAGGAGCCCACTATTTAAACTACTGCTACTGCTACTTATCCAGTGCTATTCCTTTCACTGATCTTACATCTACAGGTACTACTACTATCATAACGGTTGCTGACCGTATTCCACCCATAATATAACCCTCCCTATTGATACCTGTTAAAGTTAATGCAATTAATAATATATGAGATGTTTCCACTTGAGTAATCCGCAGTCAGGGACGAGCAATCTCATTAGGAGGAAAATAATTAAGAGATTAGAAGTGTTGAGAGGATTTAGTGAATATGGGACGAAAGCAGAAAACAAATACATATGAAAAAGATCAAAATAACAGACAAAGAAATAAACGAATACGGTTTTTAGTTAATATTAGATGAAGGGAATTTCTACATACTTTCCAGGATGATAGTTTTAAAGTTACATCCCATTAATGCATCAACACAGACTTCGGTCACATAATAATAATAATAATAATAATAATAATAATAATAATAATAATAATAATAATAATAATAATAATAACTATCATTGTCCACAATGAACTTGCATAGCCAGCCTCAAGAAAATAAAATACACAAGTAAACAAGTAAAAAATTGCACCGAAGTTTTTTCTGCACAATCTAGTTTTCTGTACAGCCGCTACAACGTATAATCAAGGCCGCCGAAAATAGATATATTTTTCGGTGGTCTCGGTGTAATGCTGTATGAGAGCAGCGGCCCATGAAACTTTAACAACGGCCCGGTAGCGGCCTGTCCTATATCGTTGCCAGATGCACGATTCTGGCTAATTTTAACCTTAAATCAAATAAAAACTATTGAGGCTAGAGGGCTGCAATTTGGTATGTTTGGTGATTGGAGGGTGGGTGATCAACATACCAATTTGCTGCCCTCTAGCCTCAGTAGTTTTTGAGTTCAAAAGGCAGACAGAAAAAGTGCGGACAAAAAAAGTGTGGGCAGAAAAAAGTGGGGACAGAATAAAGTGCGGACAAACAGACAAAGCCGGCACAATAGTTTTCTTTGACAGAAAACTAAAAAGGAAACAAAGGATATATCATTAACTGAATGCTAACAATTTACAAAGAAAAACAATGTCCAAAGCCAAGCTAACAGCAATTTCGAGAAACTAGATGTATCCATACATGACAACTATTATACTTATGCATGACTGACCCGCCACTATGAATGGCACCTTGCATGACATTACTAATTTGGTAGTTATAGTATGACAAGTGGCGTTTGGAGTTCCTAAGCGGTAGCCCATTCAGGTACTGACCAGACCCAACATTGCTGATGTTAATTAAGATCAACGGGGTGCTGAACGTATACAGGCAAGGTGTAATATAGGATTTTTTCCTTACATGATCTGTACATCTTTAACGCTATACACTTTTAACACATACACACGAATATATATATATATATATATATATATATATATATATATATATATATATATATATATACATATATATACGCACATTCGTATATATATATATATATATATATATGTATATATGCACAATATATATGAATATATATCTGTATGTATGTAAGTATATATATATATATATATATATATATATATATATATATATATGTATGTATATATATATAATATACATACACATACACTAGTAAAACGGCCCCACCTTTCACCCTAACAAGAGCATTACAAAGTTCCCGATTCTAGGAATCGATTCTAGAAATTAGTGATATCGGATGTCTGTGATGAGATGTATGTATGTAGTATGTATGTATGTATGTACAGATATGTGTCTCTGTGAGCTGGACTTACACATGAACAACTTCATTTACCACATGACTTAATTACACTCAAAATAGAAGGCGGAAGAAAAACCAACGGAATTCTTGAAGATGTACAAGAACGCAGCCCACCCAAGTTCTGAACTTGTTATTGCATGACTAAGAATACATCCTAATCGGGTGTCTTATCACAGACATCCGGTATCACTAATTTCTAGAATCGATTCCTAGAATCGGCTCTTGTTAGGGTGAAAGGTGGGGCCGTTTTGATAATGGTCTATGTAGCAGAGAGAGAGAGAGAGAGAGAGAGAGAGAGAGAGAGAGAGAGAGAGAGAGAGAGAGAGAGAGAGAGAGAGAGGTAAAATCAAGTAGAGTTTAGCGATCGGCCTTCAGTTTTGTTGTCCATTTTTGGTAAAGTATTATACATTATACAAAACCTAAGTAAGAGGAGAGAGAGAGAGAGAGAGAGAGAGAGAGAGAGAGAGAGAGAGAGAGAGAGAGAGAGAGAGAGAGAGAGAGAGCAAAATTAACTGAAGTTTACTGACAAACCCTATGCTCTGTTGTTCATGTTGGACCAAGCTCCATGCAGCATCAATAAGCATTAGAGAGAGAGAGAGAGAGAGAGAGAGAGAGAGAGAGAGAGAGAGAGAGAGAGAGAGAGAGAGAGAGAGAAACATGCAAAAGCGAAAAAAACATGCAAAAAACATGCAACATACCTAAGCATTTTCACGAGAGAGAGAGAGAGAGAGAGAGAGAGAGAGAGAGAGAGAGAGAGAGAGAGAGAGGTGATCAGCTGATGTTTAAAAAACAAGCTCTCAACTATGTCACCTTGAAAAAAATCGAAGCCCAGATCAAGTGACATTGGAGAGTATGAAGAGTAATCATGCGAAGCTGATCTCTCCAAGATTATCTTTTATCTCTTAAGAATCCGATAAGAATCAACGTCATGATGAGAATGACGATCCACCTTTAGTATCTATTTCTACTTCGTAGCCGGATAAAATTAAAAACAGTTGTGTCATACGGTACACATGGGATGTCAATCACAGCATATTTCATTGCCTATGGTCAGATACTGGGAACTGAAAGTTTGTGTTATTCCGTACAAGTGAACATTCGTTTGTAGGTTACAAGTAAACAAATGCCTAAGCGCTGAAAAGTCCAGGTACAAGTTGCCTGACTGTAAAGGTTTTTGTGATACACAAGGTGACATAATTACAGGCTTACAAATAAGCCAAATTTCATAAAAATGAAGTTAAGGCCTTTGACAATTTTCTTACTAAGCATTCGATGAATTGAATATAAATCTTCACCAAAACATATTGCTTGTATGTAAAGGCTTTTGAGATATAAAACAAAAATGGCCTAATTACAGACTTTCAAATGAGCCTAATTTCATAAAACTGAAGTAAAGGCCTTTGACAGTTTTTTGACTAAACATTTGATGAATTGATTAAAAATCTTCACCAGCCTTTCAGCAAACATGCAATGAACCTAGAAAACGAAGATAAAAGTGATTAAAAAGCGTACATTATCAGTAAGGGCCTACATTGTTAATATGACTTAACCGGCACTGATAGCGGTTGCCACAGTAAACAGATCGATAACCAGTTTTAGCGCGGCAGAATACAAACAGGATATTTGCATATATTTCACTTAAGGCCTTACTATATGGATTGAACAAATTACTAAGCCCCTCTTATAGTTTAAGTAGAGATTCCCATGTGCCAGTACCATAATAAACTAATTAGTAAGTATGAAAAAGCTTCGAAAGCCACGCATCCTCTTCAGCACACAATAAACTCTTAGTACCTTTTTCCATCAAGCTTGACTTCTCTGCCATAATTCTTTCCTGTCTGATAAAGCTGAATCTTTCCTTCAACTCTTCATCGTAGGGGTTATAATGCTCAGAATCTTCTTTCTCGTAAAAGCTCAGAGAACTTTGTTATATATGCCTTTTTCTATGCGGCCCAACGCATTCATTTTTGCTGGAAAAATGTTGTCGTTTCCAAAGGATTGTTTCTTCCTCAGAAAGGTAAAGCTCTCTTATTATAATTGTTTCTCAAAAGCATAGTTGTATTTTATTGTTTTTTATCCTCTAAAGCCCTAAAATATTGACTTTGGGTCTTTTTTCCCATAAAATAATCAACGGCAGACCATGCGTTTCCACATAACACACAATTCCAATCGTTAATACTATATTCATATCCTGTGAGTATTTACAATATTATTCTTAGCAGGTATTGTTGGACTTTTTAGAACCGGACAAAATTTTACGCCAGGAACCGCTGGATGAATACATTGCATTTTAAGTCTTACAAATACTTCTTAATCTCTGGAAACATACCCGAGCTGTTCTTTGGAACTGACCAGCTCAAATAAGAGACACTTCCTCAGCCCAACACCCATAAAGAGCTCGAAGGGGAGACTGCTATGGAAGCCTCAAGTGGGCGAGTGGTTTCTTAAAGCACACGTAAGCATTCTGCTCTTTTTGATATGGAGACCTCCAGTCTAAATATTTGCAGTTTGTAAGATTAAAACACATACATGCAAGAGAACATTCGTTGTTTATGATTGTTTTATAATTCAGAAAGCTTCTAACAAACCACAAAAGCTAAACTGTATCGGGAATAAGTAACAATATAATAAGGAAAAGGGAAAGAATGTTGATTATTACTATACATATCTGATAGATTGATGTCTGTGAACTGTCGTCACAAAAACAAGTTTTACAGATGCCAGAAATATATCAAGTTTTCTAAGTAGTTTGAAGTCAATAGAAATAAGTTTATATTTCGTGGAATATGAAATCGCTAGCACACTCACATGCATAATGTATCTGTAAATCGAAATTGGCAATAGGCCTATAACCTGACACCTTTTAAACATTTATTTTTCTTGCTTCCTTCAAATAGTCAGAACATAATAATAATAATAATAATAATAATAATAATAATAATAATAATAATAATAATAATAATAAAGAAGGTTTATAGTTACAATCCTCGCAAATTTTACTTATTGTCTCTCCTCTTGCGTTCCAGTTGCTTAATCTCAGCACGCATTATGAAAACTTTTAATACGAAAGCACAGTATCGACACACTTTTCTCATATACTTCTGAAGTGATGAACTTTAAGCAAAACATTCAGATGCAAAGTATTAGCAATAAATTAAGTAAAACACAAAGATCTTAAATAGAAAAAGACGATATTTCGAAAAGAACGGATAATTTCCACGTGCGCCGGCCGCCGTTAGACACTGACCCAAGGAGCTCGTAGCACTTTGTCACAGACTCGAGTGTTTCCTCCGCACTGTTCACCCAGGCACTGGGGGCCGCCGTGTTAGCAGTGTTAGGTATCCTCTGCATCATGATAATATTCTTTTATCAGCTGGTCGATACCGAGACCACACAAGAGACGTTCCCTTTGCCTCGTCGCCGTTAAGGGCTTAATGAGGAAGTAGATAAAAAGACGGTTGCTTGGTAGCGTTGGAAGCGTCAGCGAAGATATTCGTTCTAAATGAAGTGTTCGCGTGAATGTAAACAACGATTAGAGTGAAAATGAAGCTAGATCTGACAGAAGAAGAAGCTTTTAAGTGTGAAAAAAGAAATAGCTGATAAGGTATCTTTGCTAGTAAGAGAAAATCGAATCCGAGCAAATGAAAGCAGCTCTATCTTGGGTTCATAGTACGATAAGAGAAACCAAACTTAACAAAAGAAAACATTTATATCTTTGCATTAACAGTAGCGGTAGGAACTGACCGATATTATAGAATTTCGGGAATCCCTTGCATAGAACGTTGCGTGATCAACGCCACGCCGTCTCATTTATCTACATTTAGAGCTGTGATTCCCGTGTAACGAGAATCACGCGAGCTGCGCCCCTTTGCGTGGTAAGACTTCCCTGGGTAAGAGAGCGGGCATTCCCCAACCAACACGCTTAATAGTAGTAGTCATGAATTTCTTTGAAACGGCTCCTCCCACACCAATTAACCCTGCCTTATAGGTCTACGTGAGCCCTTCCATTGTACGGCTCTCTCATTATGTAGTCTTATTCCTGTTGCAAATGGATTTTTTTTTTATACAGGGAATTAAGTCTATCATTTGAAGACATTTAAATTATTTTTTGCGGATGTTTCCTAAAAAACTTAATGGCATGACTCCTATTATTTTTCGTTATTACACTATATATATATATATATATATATATATATATATATATATATATATATATACAGTATATATATAAAATTTTTGTATTAGAAAACCACCGGAAAGGTGTAAAATGAAAGCGTAAGTCCCAATGACTTTCTTATATCACGCCCACATCGTCAAGGTACTTTGTACATAATACATGAAATCGCTTAGTCTACTCTTTAATTTTAAACCTTTCCACTTTTCTATTTAAACATTTGCCATGAGCAATTTTGTTGGTAGAGTAGGTATAATATATATATATATATATATATATATATATATATATATATATATATATATATATATATATATATATGTATGTATATATATATATATATATATATATATATATATATGTATATATATATATATATATATATATATATATATATATAGTTGATAATAAGTTCGTCGTCCCGTGGGCTCGGGGCGACGAACTTATTATCAACTAAAAAATTCCCCTTCGGTAACATACATGAAAATATATTATTTCCGAGATAGAGCGAATTGGACATTAAAGGGCGTTTGTAGCTTAATGCTTATATAGCTTATATATATATATATATATATATATATATATATATATATATATATACATATATACATACATATACATATATATATACTGTATATATATATATATATATATATATATATATATATATATATATATATATATACACACACACAAGAGAATGCACCTCAGACTTTAGTTTACACTGCAATGTTTTTGACAGAACCCGCCTGCGTCTCTCACTAGCCATCAGGCGAAACCAGGATTTCTCCTTTATCTTGAAGCTCTGAAAACTTCACAATACTTCAAACTGTTACCGTCAATTTATAAGTGTTGCGAACTTTTTTTTTTTTTTTTTTTTTTTTTACTCGGCCTCCATTACTTGGTTAGCTCTCGAAAATCAGTGATTTCTGTTTTCAACTTCACCTAGAAATGATTCTACTCTTTGAGCCGGGCTGGATAAAGTTTACTCAAAATATTTTGTAAGTGTCTTTTTGACCGCACTAGTTAAATTATCATAGTAAAATGAACTGCTTGAGTGCCGACTTAAGGCGTGTGATGTTTTTACCAAAATAAATACAACTTAGTCTTTGTGGTGGTACTACTGACAGGAGCATCCAATGATTACTAATATTATATTCTGAAAGTTACTTTAAAGAAATAAATGTAATTTCACAGTGATACAGAAGGCCGGACATATAGTCCTTTAAAATCAGGAGTGGACAAACTCCTTAAATGGTAAATTCTCCAGCACTTGAAATTTGAAGTGTTGTAATACGATCCATATAAAACTAATGGTGAGGAACCCCGGTGTGGCAGCGTTATAGCAATAAAATGATTTTCAAAATGTACAGACTTTTGGCATTACAGGATATTAACTGCAGAATATGCGTCTCTAACGAAATCAGAGCTCTGCAATTAAAGAACGATTTACTTAATCTGTTGGGGAGGTATTGGCAGCCTTATTTCTAAAACCGATTGACTTTTGTCCTACAAGATCTTGACTTTCAAAAAAAAAAAAAAAAAAAAAATGCAAGGCTAAAAACAGTCTCAAAATTTACCTAAAGAATTTCACCGTTCCTATAAGTGAGTCAAAGTACGCTAGTTGATGAGTGGTACAATTTTGCGGAAAATACCCACATTTCAGAATATCTTTTCCTATACAGAAGGATCAGAATTCTCTATGTTTTTTATGTTCATTACAAAGAAATAGGAGCATTTAGCTTTTACCCATGAAATTCCTCCCGCAATATGTGTGAATAAACATCAGGTTATTTAGAAAAACATAAGATTTTTATCAGATCTGAAATCAGCGAAAATTTTCTGTCTATCTGTCTCTCTATCTAATCTGTCTATTACTATTATTACTCAACAAGCTAAGAAACATGTTAATAAATTATCAGTGAGTGTGAAGAGACGAATACGTTGAGATGGAATATGCAAATGAGAACGAGTGCAAGAAAAAAGTAAAAAATGCGCCTAAGTTTCTTCAGCGCAATCGAGTTTTCTGTACAGCGTATAATCAAGGCCACCGAAAATAGATCTATCTTTCGGTGGTCTCTGTATGATGCTGCATGAACCGCGGCCCATGAAACTTTAACCACGGCCAGGTAGTGTCCTGTCCTATATCGTTGCCAGAGGCACAGTTATGGCTAACTTTAACCTTCAATAAAATCAAAACTACTCAGGCTAGAGGGCTGCAATTTGGTATGTTTGATGATTGGAGGATGGATGATCAACATACCAATTTGCAGCCCTGTAGCCTCAGTAGTTTTTAAGATCTGAGGGCCGACAGAAAAAGTACAGACGGACAGACAAAGCCGGCAAAATAGTTTTCTTTTACAGAAAACTAAAAAGCAAGAAAATAGCACCTCCAAGTAGCACACTGAAGACCGAAAGACCGTCGGATTTCTGTCAAACGTGGTCTACACTAATGTCTGAAAACCACTTGCTCTACAACAAACTAAAATGATGCATTTGTCTGTCATCTTCTAGGAAATTTATCAACGAACCTCTAAGGGTCACGCCAGCAGGTTAACATTACCAGTTGGTTTTCCAGCAAATCTTTAGAGGTGAGATTGATAACCCCTGTGCTTCATCTTCACCCAATTACAGCTGGGTAGACTGGAGGGCGGTAGGCCAGGAATATTCTGCGGATTCCATATATATATATAAAATGGATGTATGTATGTGTGCGTGTGTGTATGTTCCAGCATAACTCTGAAACGCACTGAGCAATTTCAACCAAACTTGGTATACATATGACTTACTATCTGGGAAAGAATACTGCTGGGGTAAGACATCGCTGGGAACAAAGGGGGTGGGGAAGGGAAGGGGGTGACATGTAAAATTAACCGAAAACGACAGATATGACTGTCTAATCCATAGTTTTCGAGGTTGTTGAGATGAATAGTGACACTCCCAATGCCCTTTAAGTCCAAGTTCAACCCCGATAGGAAGGAGGGGTGACGTGTAAAAATAACCGAAAATGACAGATAATAGGGTCTAATCCGTAGTTTTCGAGGTCGCTGAGATGAATAGTGACACTCTTATTACCACAGAAAAACATAGTAAAATATAGTACTGCTTTATTGGGTTTTGAAACAGAAACTTTCGGGAATAACTTTGCTAGCTGTTTACCAACATAAGTATCTATGAAAGCAATACTAAAGCAGTGCTATATTTTACTAAATTATGTTTTTCTATAGTAATAAGAGTCTTTCTATTAAAAATAGGCCATTAAAATTCTTAAGAGAATTTTCTCCCCAAGTTAATGTCAGAGTAGTGTTTAAACCTAAGTACACCATTGGTAGCTTGTTTAAGCGCAAAGACATGGTACCCCCAGAATTACAATCTCATGTTTATAAATACGAGTGTAACTGATGTAATGCAATTTGCTTGGGGAAAACAAAGCAGCAAGCAAGATCTATTAGAATAAACAGGCTTTAAGCAAAACCACCATTCAGTGCCATACGGGATCGTGCAGAAAACAGCGATCACCGTCTATGCCTAGAGTCATTTTCCATTCTCTCTGGTCGAGTGGCCCCCATGGCGCTGGCAACAGTAGAAAGCCTGTACGCTTTAAAATTGAAACCTTCCCTCAGTAACCAGTAACATCGATACGTCCACAAAGATGCTGTATTTTTAATTTTAGTGCATGTGTGTGTGTGTGTGTGTGTGTGTGTGTGTGTGTGTGTGTGTGTGTGTGCCTTCATGATGCAGGTATTTGTTTCCTTAAGTACTGCTTTCTTTTTTTTTTTAATGCATGTACATTACCAGTTTTTATATGACTTTTTGCGTAACATTAC